>MDKJ01213191.1:0-34438 GCA_005239525.1 Nicotiana knightiana
ATTTTTCACGAAAAGTAATTGATAAAGAATAAATGTGTGGATTGTGTGTGCATGTGACCGCTTGACAATTTACATTCTGCGAGCGGGATTGTATTTCCCGTCTATTTCTTTCAGATAGTGGGATTGTATATTATGTTTTGTATATTCTATTAGTATGCCTGTAGAACTTGTGACACTAGTTCCTGGAACACACGTAGTTGTTATTTTGGTTTGCGGGTCTGTATATATATATATATATATATATATATATATATATATTGGCTCATTCCTCTTTTTGACTGCTTTTAGTAAAAATGGCTTGCTATCTTTTTCAATTAATGTTTTTGAACTTTAAGACTTGGCGCGTATTGGGATGTCTAACCAAGCATGGGAGGAATCCTTAGTAATTTAAGTGTGGGCTTGCCTAACCCCGGTGTTGGGCACCATCACGACCTGAGTTAGTATTTTGGGTCGTGACAAAATTGAAAAGTGTTTGTAATTTTGAATAACTTACCAATGAGGTAACAATTGGATCAATTTGGAAATATTTACAAAAATCTTCTGGTTCTGTAATTATTAATAACCTATTTTCTTGATCATAATGAGTTGGGTAGAAAATGTCTAATAGGCTTGCTCTGTTGGGTTCACTCAGTTGAGTGCCGGTCGCGCTCCCTGAGGTTGGGGTGTGACACTTAATAAGTGATGACTATTGTTCATTAGGTCATTTTTATGGGCCCGCATAATTTTAAGAGATTCAAAGTCGTTCGCCCGAGTTCATGTAGATGGCATGGACTGTATCACACTAAAAATCAAAAATCATCCTGAATTTATATTTTATGGTCCTAAAATGATAAAAAATAAGGAACAGTCATGGTGAAGCGATGACAATTCTTCATTAGGTTGTTTCTCACGGGCCTACCAATTTTTAGGCGATTCAAAGCCAGTCATCCGAGTTCATGCAGATAGCATTGATCATAGCACATGAAAATTCGAAAATCGTCTTACATTCAAAATTTATGGCCATAAAATGCCAAGAAACAAGGAACGTTCATGGTGAACCAATGACTATTGTTCATTATATCATTTTTGATAGGCCCACAAAATTTTGGGCTATTCGGAGCCTGTCGCCTAAGTTCATCCAGATGGCATGGATTATAGATCAGAAATCGAGCTGAGTTCCTATTTTATGGCCGTAAAAGGCATAAATTTGAGGAACGGTCAAGGCGAGTAAAACCTATTGTTCATTAGGTTTTTTTTATGGGACCATGAATATTTAGGCGATTCTGAGCGGATCGCCAAAATTCATGTACATGGCATGGACTATAGCTCACTAAAAATTAGACATATTCCTATGTTATGGCCCTAAGAACCAAAAAATGAGTAACGGTCATGGCGAAGCACTGATTATTCTTCAGTAGATCGTTTCTGATGGGCCCGCAAAATTGTAGGTGATCTGAAGCCAGTCGCTTGAATTCATGGAGATGTCATGGAGTATAGCACATAGGAAATTAGAATTCGTTCTGAATTCTTGTTATATGGCCATACAATGCCAAAAAATGATAAACGGTCATGGAAAAGCAATGACTATTGTTCATTAGGTCGCATTTTATAGGCTCCAAAATTATAGGTGATTTGGGGCCGATCGCCCGAGTTCATGCAGATGGCTTGGACTATAACACACAAAAATTCGAAAATCATCCTGAATTCCTATTTTATGACCCTAAAATGCCAAAAATGAGCAACAGTTATGTCGAAGCAGTGACTAATCTTCATTAGGTGGTCTCTGAAGGGATCCTAAATTTTTAGGTGATTTGGAGCCGGTCGCCCGAATTCATGCAGTTGGCGTGGAGTATAGCACACGAAAAATTAAAAATCTTTGTGAATTCTTGCTTTATGGCTATGCCAAACAAACTAGGAATATTCATGGAGAATCAATAATTATTGCTCATTAGGTCGTTTCTAATAGGCCCCAACACTATAGGTGATTCAGGGCCTATCGCCCAAGTTCATACAGATGGCTTGGACTATAGCACACGAAAAATTGGAAAATCCTGCTGAATTCCTGTTTATGGCCCTAAAATACCAAAAATGAGAAATGGTCATGCCGAAGTGATTACTATTGTTCATAAGGTTTTTTCTGATGGTCTCGCAACATTTTTGGCGATTCAGAGCCAGTCGCCCTAGTTCATGCAAATGGCGTGGACTATAGCACACGAAAATTCAAAAACCATCCTGAATTATTGTTTTATGGCCCTAAAATGCAAAAATATGAGGAACGGTCATGATGAAACGATGACTATTCTTGATTAGGTCAATCTTATGGTCCCAAAAAATTTAGGTGATTCGGAGCCGCTCGCCCGAGTTTATGTAGATAGCATGGACGATTGCACACAAAAATTCGAAAATCATCCAAAATTCTTGTTTTACTGCCCTAAAACACCAACAAATAAGTAATGTACATGGCGAAGCGATGACAATTTTTCATCAGGTCATTTCGGATTCACAAGCTTTTAGGCGATTCCGAGCCGGTTGCCCCAATTCATGCAAATGACGTGGACTATTACACACGAACATCAATAATCGTCCTGAATTCCTATTTTATGGACCAAAAATGTCAAGACATGAGGAATGATCATGGAAAAACAATGACTATTATTTATTAGGTCATTTCTGGTGGGCTCACAAAATTAGGCGATTAGGAGCCGGTCGCCCGAGTTCATACAAATGGTGGGGACTATTGCACACAAAAATTAGGAAATCATGCTGAATACTTGTTTTGTGGCCCTAAAACGCCAAAACTAAGGAACGGTCATGGCGGGGCGATGGCTATTTTTTATTAGGTCATTTCTGAAGGGCTCGTAAAATTATAGGCAATTCAGTGTCGTTCACCCGGGCCCATGCAGATGGCGTAATCTATCGCACATGAAAATTCAAAAATCATGCTGAATTTCTATTTATTTCCCTAAAACGCAAAAACCTAAGGAAAAGTCATGGAAAAGCGATGAGTATTGTTCATTAGGTCGTGTCTGATAGGCCCGCAAAATTTTAGGTAATTCGGACACCGTTGCCTAAATTAATGCAGATGGTGTGGACTATAGCATACGAACAATCAAAAATTGTCTAGAATTCCTATTTTATTGACCTTAAACACCTAAACACGAGAAACGGTCATGGAGAAACGATGATTGTTGTTTATTAGGTAGTTACTGATGGGCCCGCAAAATTTTCGGTGATTAGGAACCGACTGCCTGAGTTCATGAAGATGGCGTGGACTATGCACACAAAAAATTAGAAATCGTGCTGAATTCCGATTTGTGGCCCTACAACGCCAAAAAATGAGAGCGATCATGGCGAAGCGATGAGTATTTTTCATTATGACATTTCTGATGGGCCCGTAAGATTTTAGGAAATTCAGAGTCGGTCACCCGGGTTCAAGCAGATTATGTGGACTATAGCACATGAAAATTAGGGAATCATGCTGAATTCCTGTTTTATGACCCTAAAACGTCGAAAAATGAGGAACGGTCATGGCAAAGCAATGACTATTCTTCATTAGGTCATTTCTGATGGGCTTGCAAGATTATAGCAATTCAGAGAGGGTCGCCTGAGTTCATGCAGATGGTATGAACTATTACCACACAAAATATCAAAAATCGTGCTGAATTTCTATTTTATGGCCTTAAAACGCCAAAAAAGAAAAGGAACAGTCATGGAGAAGCGATCACTATTGTTCATTTGGACTTTTCAGATGGGCCTGTAAACTTTAGGCGATTCAGAGTTCACCCGAATTCATTCAGATAGAATGGACTATAGTACAAGACAAATTGAAAATCGTGCTGAATTCTTATTTTATGGCCCAAAAATACCGAAATCGAGGAACAGTCATGGCGTTATTTTTTATGGGCCTGGAAAATTCCAGGCGATTCGGATTCGGTCGCCCTAATTCATGCAGATGGCATGGACTACAACACACGAAAATTCAAAAAATCATCCTGAATTCCTATTTTACGGCCCTAGAACGCCAAAAAATGAGGAACGTTTATGGTGACCCGGTGAATATTCTTCATTAGGTCGTTTTAAGTGATGGGCCCACAAAAATTTAGGTGATTCCAAGCCGGTTGCCTAAATTCATACTGATGGCATGGACTATAGCACACAAAAAAATCAGAAATCGTCATGAGTTCCAATTTTATTGTTCTAAAACATCTAAAACCAAGGAACTGTCATTAGAAAGAAATGACTATTGTTCAGTAGGTCATTTATGATGGACCTCCAAAAATTTTGGTGATTCAGAGCCGGTAGCCTGAGTTCATGCAGATGATGTGGGCTATAGCATACGAGTAATAGGAAATCGTACGAAATTCCTTTTTTATGGCCCTAAAACGCCAAAAACACGGAACGGTCATTGCAAAACGATGGATATTTTTCATTAGACCGTGTATAATAGGTCCACAAAATATTAGATGATTTAGACTCGATTTCCCAAATTCATGTACATGGTGTGGATATAGCACACGGAAATTTGGAAATCGTCATAGTTCCTATTTATGGCCCTAAAACGCAAAAAACTAAATCACAAAAAAGGCGAATTGATGATTATTGTTCATTAGGTCATTTCTTATGAGGCTGCAATATTATAAGCGATTTGGACCCGAGTTCATGAAGATGGCATAGCTATAGCACACGAAAAATCAGAAATCATTTTGAATTCATATTTTATGGCCCTAAAACAACAAAAAACTAGGAATGGTCATGGTGAATGTAACGACCCGACCGGTCGTTTTGCGTTATCGGACCCTGTTCCCCTAAATGAAACATCCCATAGTGGCTTATTATGATTTATATGCGGGGACAGGTGGTCCGGGATTTAGAGGCGTTTAGAGTGTTATAAGAACATTTGGTTCCTTAAGGTTGGCCTTTAAGGCCAAGTTTGACATCGGTCAGCATTTTGGGTAAAGGACCTCGGAATCGAGTTTCGTCGGTTTCGGTAGCTTCGTGTGATGATTTCAAACCTGGGCGTATGTTCGGAATGGGTTTCTAATAACCCGGTAGCGTTTCAGCGCCCAATATTGAAATAAGTAGTTCCTTAAGTTCCTATTGTGGTTTGGGACGTGTTTTTGTGTTATCGAGGTCCGAACAGAATTCCAAGGCCGGGAATAGTTCCGTTATGTCCTTTATGACTTGCCTGCAAAATTTGGTATCATTCCGAGTAGTATAGGTCGGTTCGGCGCGTTGTTAGCGAAGTCTAGAAAACTTAAAGTTCCTAAGTTCTGTTCTTGGGGTTTTGAGGTGTGATCTTGAGTTTTAGCGTTGTTTTGGGTGTTCCAAAGGCTTGAGTGAGTCCGAATTATGATGTGGGACTTGTTGGTATATTTGGACGGGGGCTCGGGTGGGCCCAAGTGCCTCCCGGATACCATACGAGGCCAAAAAATAGCTAAAATAGTTGTTGGTGCACCTGTTCTGGTGTGACCGCAGGTGTGATTGACCAGCCACAGGTGCAGGACCGCTCCTGCAGTCCCAGCCTTGCAGGTGCGACTCCCAGTGGTCAGGCCAATTCTCGTAGGTGCGGACAAAGTTCCATAGGAGCGCAGCCGCAGGTACGGTCTTCACTCCGCAGGTGCGGGCCCAGGCTCCCTAGTCCATTTCCGCAGGTGCGAGACCGCAAGTGCGGTCCTTGAGCCGCAGGTGCGGAAACACTGTTCAGACACTGTACATATTTTTTATACACGGATTTTAATTCATTTTTCTAATCTTCTTATTCTTCCTTGAGGTGATTTCCACCATTTTATAGGGGCAAACGACCTGGTTATTGAAGGTAAGTGAATTATACTCTAATTTTAGCTTCATGCATGGATTACTAGCCTAATCAACTACCTAAATTAGTGAAAAATCAAGAATTGATTAGTAACCTAGGGCTTTCGATAATTTGAGAATTTACCCATGAATTTGCTATGAAATCAAGTAAAAATCAGATTTTAATGATCCTTAGGCTTTGGGTGAGTGTTTCCTTCGAGAATTATTGGAATCCGAGCATGCGGGCCCGGGGTCGAATTTTAGGTTTTCTTCAAGAATGATGAACTTGGCTAAGTAGTAGGAGGATTCCATGCTCTGAATATAAATTAATGTATTTGTATAACATTTGGCTAGTTTCGAGTCCTCGGATGTAGAGTTCAGAGTTTCGGGCGCGTTCTCGGTCCGAGGAGTGAATTTGACGCAAGGTGAGTCTCCTTTCTAACCTTTTAAGGAGGAATTGTCCCCCTAGGTGATTTAAATGCTATATGTGATAATTTGTGGGGGCTACGTGCGTACAGAGTGACGAGAGTCCGTACGTAGCGACTATTACTAGTATGTCCGAGTAGTTAGGCCCACATCATGCCTTGTGTTTTACTTGATATAAATATATGCTTAATGAATTAACATTACATGTTTCCTATTTCCCCGAAGTTATGGAATTTGAGAAAAACTTGTAAGAAATTGTTCACTTAAAATTATTTTCTTTTAAAAGGAATAATGTGTGTGCATGTGATCGCTTCACAATTTACATTCCGCGAGCGGAGTGTGATTTCCCCCACTCTTATAGGAATGGACCGTACGCCACGGCGGATTGAGAGATGCACTTTTGTTACGGGCCGTTCGATCCTCGGCAGTGCATAGAGAGGATTAAGAGATGCTCTTTTGGTACGGGCCGTTCGATCCTCGGCAGTGCATAGATGTGAGTACTTTATGGAGAGGTGCACTTTTGGTACGGGTCGTTCGATCCTCGGCAGTGCACGGGCATGACTATCTTTTGACTCTGTCCGGTTGTCCTTACCCTTCATGCGTATGATTTAATTGTTACTAAATTCATGGACATTGATTTGACAGATATTTGGGGGAAAATGAAGTGGTAATTGTTTTATTTATTCCCAGTACTTTTTTCTTGGGTTTCAGTACCTCACATATATATTTTTTGCTTCCCTGTCTTTACATGCCTATCGTTTCTATTATATTCTATTAAATTATACTGTTAGACCTTAGTGAGTGTCATTTCGACCTCTCGTCACTACCTCTTCGGGGTTAGGCGGGATACTCACTAGGTACATATATATTTATGTACTCATGCTACACTTCTATACTTAATTGTAGAGGTTCTGAGGCTGGTGCTTCTGGTTATCTGACCGGAGCTTGACGTATATTCTGGACCCGACTCCACGGTGAGCTGCCTCCCTTGGCGATTCTCAGCAGTACTATGGAGTTATCTTTTGATTATTTCTGTCTACTTCTTTCAGACAGCAATACAGTTTGTATCATCTTTTGTATATTCTACTAGTTCGCCTGTTGACTTGTAACACTAGTTCCTGGAACACTCATAGTAGACTCTATATTTTGGGATTGTATATATTGGTTCATGATCATTGTGGCTGTATTTACTTAAATTGGTTAATGTTTCCGCTTTTATTTAAATGATCTAAGCTTAAAATTTTGGGAATATGTGGGGTAGGTATGTCAAATAAGGATAATCTCACTAGTAAACAATTGTTGGCTTTCCCGACTTCTGTGTTAGGCGCCGTCATGACCTGCGTTGGATTTTGGGGCATGACAACATGGTATCAGAGCACTAGGTTCACGTAAGTCTCACGAGTCATGGGAAAACCCAGTAAAGTCTTGCGGATCGGTACGGAGACGTATGTGCTTATCTTCATGAGGCTATAGGGTTTTAGGAAACCTCTCTTTGTTCTTATTCTATCGTGCAGTCGATGATTTACTAAATTCATTCTTCTATTCTCTCACAGATGGTGAGGATGCGTGCATCTGATGTTCCAGACCCGGGAAGGGCTGCTACCCCCGCTGGCAGAGGCCAGGGGAGGGCACCTGCCTGTGGTAGGGGACGAGGGCGTCCCAGAGCTATTCCGGTCCCGCCACCAGAGGACCCTATTATAGAGGAGCAGGATGAGGTGCGTCCAGCAGATCCTGCACCAGTAGACTTTATAACGGCGCCAGGCTTCCAGGCAATCATGGGCCGTATGATGAGATTTATGGACACTATGTCACAGGTTGGTTTATTTCTAGCAGATCCTGCCACTTCTCAGGCGGGAGGGGGAGTCCAAACCCTACCACCCAGGCTGCAGGACAGACAATAGCATTACATCATACCCCAGGTACACTGCCCGTGGGTGGGGTCCAGCCTGTTACAGCAGCACCTGAGCCTAGACCAGCTGCGGACGGTGATCCGCAGAAGTTATTGGATAGATGGACACGATTGCACCCTCCAGTCTTTGGGGGTGATCTAGGCGAGGACGCCCAGGATTTTGTGGATAGGTGCAGGGACAGACTGCACAACATGAGGATACTAGAGTCCCATAGAGTGGATTTCACTACCTTCCAGTTGGAGGATAGAGCTCGTAGGTGCTGGCACTCCTATATTCTTAACAGGCCAGCAGATTCTCCTCTTTTCACTTGGAAGCAGTTCACGCAGATGTTTCTGGATAGATATATCCCACCCTGAGGGAAGAGCTGCGGTACCAGTTTGAGAGGCTAGAGCAGGGGCAGATGTCAGTGACAGATTATGAGGCCAGATTTCCAGAGTTGTCTCGCCATGCACTCATGATACTACCTACTGATGCAGAGAGTGTGTAGAGATTTGTGGCTGGGTTGCATCCAGGTATTAGGGCCCCCATGGCCCCAGAGGTGGAGATGGGTACTCCTTATCAGCTCGTGGTAGAGATTGCTCGCAGGATCGAGGGGTATCGGTTGAGGAGCAGGGAGCAAGGGCAGCAGGATAAGACGGCTAGATTCTCTAGAGATTTTAGAGGTGCCCCAGTTAGGGGCAGGGGTCAGTATAGCAGTGGTCAGCCCAGCAGGCCTTTATATTCAGCACCTCCACCACCTCCCCGAGGTGTTCCAGCGAGGCCTCATTTCAGTGCCATGCCAGAGCGTTCCTACTGTCCTCCAGCCATTCAGATTTCACATAGTGGTTATCCCAGTCATTCGAGACCCTCCGACCCCTATTTTAGTGCTATTCCATAGGGCTCTTGTCGCCCTCCGGCCATTCAGGGTTCTTCTTCGGGGCAGCGGACTATGCTACCTAGGAGTTGTTATGAGTGTGGAGATCCAGGACATATGAGGAGGCAGTGTCCCATGTTTCGGGGCAAGGCCGTGCAGCAGGTTTATCAGCCGATGGGTCCGGCACCAGCAGTCCGACCACCAAGAGGTGGTGGACAGGTCGGCAGGGGTCGTCCTAGAGGTGGAGGTCAGGAAGCCCCTGTTAACTTTGGTGGGGCTCAGTCTTTTGGTACTCCAGCCAGATTCTACGCCATTCTGCCAGATCAGATGCAGTGACCTCAGATGCCGTGATCGCAGGTATTATTTCAGTATGTGGTAGAGAGGCATCGGTGTTATTTGATCCAGGATCCACTTATTCCTATATTTCGGTCTTATTTGCTCATTTTCTGGATGTCCCTCATAAGTCCTTGGGTTCACCTATTTATGTGTCCACTCTCGTGGGCGATTCTGTGGTTGTAGACCGGATTTGCCGGTCCTGTGTGATTTCATTTTATGGGTTCGAGACTCGAGCGTATATCTTATTGCTCGACATGGTTGATTTCGAGATTATTTTAGGCATGGATTGGCTATCTCCTTATCATGCCGTGCTAGATTTCCATGCCAAGATAGTTACTTTAGCCATGCCTGAGTCGCCTAGGCTGGAGTGGAGAGGTTCCTCAGTTAGTACAGTCAGCCGGGTTATTTAATTCTTTAGGCTCGACATATGGTCGAGAAGGATTGTCTGTCATATTTTGTTTATGTGCGGGACACCACCGCCGAGTCTCTGACAATTGATTCAGTGCCAGTTGTTCAAGAGTTTGCTGATGTATTTCCTCCGGATCGTCCGGGCATGCCTCCGGATCGTGATATTGATTTCTGCATTGATTTAGCTCCAGATTCCCAGCCTATATCTATTCCTCCGTACCGTATGGCTCCAAAAGAGTTGAAGGAGTTGAAGGAGCAGCTTGAGGAATTGTTTTCTAAGGGGTTCATCAGACCGAGTGTATCGCCGTGGGGTGCTCCAATTCTATTTGTGAAGAAGAATGATGGTTCTATGCGGATATGTATTGATTACCGCCAGTTGAACAAGGTTACCATTAAGAACAAGTATCATTTGCCTCGCATCAATGATTTGTTTGACCAGTTGCAGATGCTCGCGTGTTTTCTAATATTGATTTGAGATCGGGGTATCATCAATTAAGGATTCGGGCTTCAGATGTTCCGAAGACTGCTTTTCGTACGAGATATAGCCATTATGAGTTCCCGCTGATGTCATTTGGCTTGACTAATGCCCCAGCAGCATTCATGGACCTTATGAATAGGGTGTTCAGGCCGTGTATTGATACCTTTGTGATTGTCTTCATTGATGACATTTTGATTTACTCACATAGCCTGGGGGAGCACGAGCAAGATTTGAGAGTTGTTCTCCAGACTTTGCGAGAACAGAAGTTATATGCTAAGTTCTCCAAGTGTGAGTTCCGGTTGGATTCCGTGGAATTTTTGGGGCATGTGGTATCCAGAGAGGGTATCAAGGTGGACCCTCAGAAGATCGAGGCAGTTCAGAGTTGGTCGCGTCCTACTTCAGCTACAGAGATCAGGAGCTTTTTGGGCCTAGCAGGATATTATCGCCAATTTGTGGAGGGGTTCTCTTCTAATGCAGCTCCATTGACTAGATTAACTCATAAGAATGCCCTGTTCAGATGGTCCGACGAGTGTGAGGCGAGCTTTCAAAAGCTTAAGACAGCATTGACCTCATCACCAGTTCTAGTATATTCTTTTTGTGATGTACACAGTGTATTGCGATGCTTCACGCGTTGGCTTGGGGTGTGTATTGATGTAGGAGGGGAGATTTATTGGTTATGCTTCACGCCAGCTGAAGGTTCATGAGAAGAATTACCCTGTGCATGACTTGGAGTTTGCGGCGATTGTTCATGCTCTTAAGATTTGGAGGCACTACTTGTATGGAGTATCCTGTGAAGTTTATTCAGACCACCGTAGCTTGCAACACTTGTTCAAGCAGAAGGATCTTAATTTGAGGCAGCGCAGATGTCTTGAGTTGTTGAAGGATTATGATATCACCATTCTTTATCACCCGGGCAAGGCAAATGTGCTAGCAGATGCTTTGAGCAGGAAGGCGGAGAGTATGGGTAGCTTTGGCTTATATTGCAGCAAAGGAGAGAAATCTAGCCTTGGACATTCAGTCCTTGGCCAATCGCCTGGTGAGATTAGACCTTTTAGAGCCTCGTCGAGTTTTAGCACATGTGGTTGCTCAGTCTTTGTTATTGTAGGAGATTAAGGCCCAGCAGTTCTATGATCCATGCTTAGCAGAGCTTCGGGAGAAGTGGTTCAGGGTAGGTCCAAGGAGGCTACTATTGGCGAGGATGGTGTTTTGAGACTTCAGGGCCGCTTATGTGTTCCTAATGTTGATGGCTTGAGGGAGAGGATTCTAGAGGAGGCACACAGTTCTCAGTATTCTGTTCACTCTAGTGCTACGAAGATGTACCGTGACTTGAAGCAGCATTACTGGTGGAGGCAAATGAAGAAGGACATTGTGGAGTATGTGACTAGGTGTCTTAATTGCCAGCAGGTGAAGTATGAGCCACAGGTCAGGATGCCTACTTCAGCAGATGCCAATTCCTGAGTGGAAATGGGAGCGCATCACTATGGACTTCGTGGTTGGGTTGCCTCGGACCTTGCGGAAGGTTGATGCGGTTTGGGTCATTGTGGATAGATTGACCAAATCAGCCCATTTCATTCCAGTAGCTACCACTTATAATTCTGATAGGTTGGCACATATCTACATTCGGGAGATAGTCCGGTTGCATGGTGTGCCGGTGTCCATTATACTAGATCGAGGTCCTCAGTTCACCTCGCACTTCTGGAGAGCATTCCGGATACTAGATTTTGCCTTTGGCCGAGTTTTCTTACAATAATAGTTATCATTCCAGCATTGAGATGGCACCATTTGAGGCTTTGTATGGTCGGTGATGTCGTTCTCCTATCGGGTGGTTTGAGCATGGAGAGGCTAAGTTATATGGCACCGATCTGGTGAGGGATGCTTTGGAGAAAGTGAAGCTGATTCAGGAGAGGCTCTGTACAGCAGAGTCCAAACAGAAGAGTTACGCGGATCAGAGGGCGTGTGATGTATCATTTAGGGAGGGAGATAGGGTTATGTTGAAAGTCTCGCCTATGAAGGGTATTATGAAGTTTGGGAAGAAGAGCCCGAGGTTTATAGGTCCCTTCTAGGTGTTGAGGCGAGTTGGGGATGTTGCTTATGAGCTGGCCTTGCCTCCCAGTATATCAGGAGCCCATCCAGTTTTTCATGTATCCATGCTCCGGAGGTACCGCGCCGACTTCTCTCACGTGGTTGATTTCAACACTATTCAGTTGGATGAGAGGTTGGGCTATGAGGAGGAGCTAGTTTCTATTATTGATAGACAGGACCGCCAGTTGAGGTCTAAGAGAGTTTCTACCGTAAGGATCCAGTGGAAGGTCCAATTAGTTGAGGAGGTGACCTGGGAGTCTGAAGAGGACATGCGGAGCAGATATCCACACTTATTCAGCACTTCAGGTATGATTCTAGACCCGTTCGAGGATGAACATTTGTTTAAGAGGTGGAGAATGTAACGAACCGACCGGTAGTTTTGCATTATCAGACCCCGTTCCCCTAAATCAAACTTCCCATAGAGGCTTATTACGATTTATATCTTGCGGGGACTGGTGGGCCGGGATTCAGAGGCGTTTAGAGTGCTATAGGAACATTTGGTTCCTTAAGGGTGGCCTTTAAGGCCAAGTTTGACTTCGTCAACATTTTGGGTAAACGACCTAGGAATCGAGTTTCGTCGATTCCGGTAGCTTCATGTGATGATTTCGGACATGGGCGTATGTTCGGAATGGGTTTCTGATGAACCGGGAGCATTTCGGCGCGCAGTATTGAAATAAGAAGTTACTTAAGTTCTTATTGTTGTTTGGGATGTGTTTTTGAGTTATCAAGGTCCGAATGGAATTCCGAGACCGGGAATAGTTCTGTTATGTCCTTTATGACTTGCCTGCAAAATTTGGTTTCATTCCGAGTAGTATAGGTCGGTTCGGCGCGTTGTTAACGAAATCTAGAAAACTTAAAGTTCCTAAGTTTGGTTCTTGGGTCTTTAAGGTGTGATTTTGAGTTTTGGCGTTGTTCTGGGTGTTCCGAAGGCTCGAGCGAGTATGTATTATGATGTGGGACTTGTTGGTATATTTGGACGGGGGATCGGATGGGCCCAGGTGCCTCCCGAGAACCACACAAGGCCAAAAAAACCAGCTGAAATAGCTGCTGGTGCACCTGTTCTGGTGTGACCACAGGTGCGGTTGACCAGTTGCAGGTGCGGGACCGCTCCTGCGGTCCCAGCCTCGCAGGTGCGACCCCCAGTGGTCGGGCCAATTCTCGCAGGTGCGGACAAAGTTCCGCAGGAGCGGAGCCGCAGGTGCGGTCTCAACTCCGCAGGTGCGGGCCCAGGCTCCCTAGTCCATTTCCGCAGGTGAGAGACCGCAAGTGCGGTCCTCGAGCCACAAGTGTGGAAACACTGTTCAGACATTGTACATGTTTTTGTACACGGATTTTAATTCATTTTTCTAATCTTCTTCTTCTTCCTTGAGGTGATTTTTACCATTTTAGAGGGGCAAACGACCTGGTTATTGAAGGTAAGTGAATTCTACTCTAATTTTAGCTTCATGCATGTATTACTAGGATAATCAACTACCTAAATTAGTGAAAAATCAAGAATTGGGTAGTAACCTAGGGCTTTCGGTAATTTGATAATTTACCCATGAGTTTGCTATGAAATCAAGTAAAAATCCTATATTAATGATCCTTGGGCTTTGGGTGAGTGTTTCCTTCGAGAATTATTGGAATCCGAGCATGCGGGCCCTGGGTCGAATTTAGGTTTTCTTCAAGAATGATGAATTTGGCTAAGTAATAGGAGGATTCCATGCTTTGAATATAAATTAATTTATTTGTATAACATTTAGCTAGTTTTGAGTCCTCGGGCGTAGAGTTCGGAGTTTCAGGCCCGTTCTCGGTTCGAGGAGTGAATTCGATGCAAGGTGAGTCTCCTTTCTAACCTTGTAAGGGGGAATTGTCCCCCTAGGTGATTTAAATGCTATATGTGATAATTTGTGGGGGCTACATACGTTCAAAGTGATGAGAGTCCGTACGTAGCAACTATTACTATTATGTCCGGGTAGTTAGGCCCACATCATGCCTTGTGTTTTACTTGATATAACTCTATGCTTAATGAATTAACGTTACACGTTTGCCTATTTCCCCGAAGTTATGGAATTTGAGAAAAACATGTAAGAAATTGTTCACTGATAATTATTTTCTTTTAAAAGGAATAATGTGTGTGCAGGTGACCGCTTCGCAATTTACATTCCTCGAGCGGAGTGTGATTTCCCCCACTCTTATGGGAACGGGACATATGCCACGACGGATTGAGAGATGCACTTTTGGTATGGGTCGTTTGATCCTCGACAGTGCATAGAGAGGATTGAGAGATGCACTTTTGGTACCGGCCGTTCGATCCTCGGCAGTTCATAGATGTGAGTACTTTGTGGAGAGGTGCACTTTTGGTACGGGCCGTTTGATCCTCGGCAGCGCATAGATGTGAGTACTTTGTGGAGAGGTACACTTTTGGTACGGGCCGTTCGATCCTCGGCAGTGCACGGGCATGACTATCTTATGACTCCGGCCGATTGTCCTTACCCTGCATGCGTATGATTTAATTGTTACTAAATTCTTGGACATTGATTTGAAAGATATTTGGGGGGGGAAATGAAGTGGTAATTGTTTTATTTATTCCCAGTACTTTTTTCTTGGGTTTCAGTACCTCACATATATATTTGTTGCTTCCCTTTCTTTACATGCCTCCCGTTTCTATTATATTCTGTTAAATTATACTGTTGGACCTTAGTGAGTGTCATGTCGACCTCTCGTCACTACCTCTTCGGGGTTAGACGGGATACTCACTGGGTACATATATATTTATGTGCTCATGCTACACTTCAGTACTTAATTGTACAGGTTCTGAGGCTGGTGCTTCTGGTTATCCGATCGGAGCTTGACGTATATTCTGGACCCGACTCCACGGTGAGCTGCCTCCCTTGGCGATTCTCAGCAGTACTATGGAGTTATCTTTTGATTATTTCTGTCTACTTCTTTCAAACAGCAGTACTGTTTGTATCATCTTTTGTATATTCTACTAGTTCGCATGTTGACTTGTGACACTAGTTCCTGGCACACTCATAGTAGACTCTATATTTTGGACTGTATATATTGGTTCATGATCATTGTGGCTCTATTTACTTAAGTTGGTTAATGTTTCCGATTTTATTTAAATTATCTAAGATTAAAATTTTGGGAATATGTGGGGTTGGTATGTCAAATAAGGATAATCTCAATAGTAAACAATTGTTGGCTTGCCTGACTTCGGTGTTGGGCGCCTTCACGACCTGCGTTGGATATTGGGGCGTGACAGTGAAATGATGACTATTGTTCATTAGGTCATTGTATATGGGCCCGCGAAATTTTAGGTTATTCATCGTCAGTCGCCTGAGTTAAGGCAGATAGAAAAACCATACAAAATTCTTATTTTATGGCCCTAAAATGCCAAAGACGAGGACCAGTCATGGCGAAACGATGATTATTATTCATTATGTCATTTTTATGGGCCTGCATAATTTAGGCGATTCAGAGTCGGTTTCCCTAGTTCATGCAAATGGCATGGACTATAGCATATGAAAAATCGTAAATAGTGTTGAATTCCTTTTTTATGGCCTTAAAACGCCAAAACCCGAGGAACAGTCATGGCAAAGCGATGACTATTATTCATTAGGTCATTGATGAATATTGTTCACTAGGTCGTTTCTTATGTGCCTGCAAAATTTTAGGTGATTCGAAGGTGGTTACCCTAATTCATGCAGATGGGGTGGACTACAACACACAAAAATTTAGAAATCGTGTTTAATCTCAATTTTATGGCCATAAAATATCATAAAATGAGGAACGTTCATGGAATACGATGATTATTCTTCATCGGGTAATTTCTAATGGGCCTGCAAAATTTTAGACAATTTGGATCGGTCGCTTGAATTCATGCAGATGGCGTGGAATATAGCTCAAGAAAATTCGGAAATCGTCCTCAATTTATGTTTTACGGTCCTAAAATGTCAAAAAATGAACAAAGGTCATGGTGAAGCAGTCGCTATTCTTCATTAGGTCGTTTCAGATGGGCCTGCAATATTATAGGCAATTCGGAGCCGATCAACCAAATTCATGCAGATGGCATGGACTATACATGAAAAATCATAAATCTTGCTGAACTTCTTTTTTATGACCCTAAACGCCAAAAACGAGGAACGTCATGGTGAAACAATGGGTATTGTTCATACCCGATCGCCTGAATTCATACAGATGGTGAGGACTATAGCACATGAAAATTCAGAAATCATTCTAAATTCCTTTTTTATTATCCTAAAACGCCAAAAATGAGGACGAATTTCAGTTTTATGGCCCAAAAAAGAGAGGAACGGTCATGACAAATCTATGTGTATTATTCATTAGGTTGTTTCCGATGGGCCCACTAACTTTTAGGCGATTAATAGCCGGTCGCACAAATTCATGCAGATGATGTGGACTATAGCACTAGAAAATTCAGAATTCGTGCTGAATTCTTGACCCTTAAAACACCAAAAAATGAGGAACTGCCATGGCAAAATGTTGAGTATCATTCATTAGGTCATTTTCAATAGGCCCATAAAAATTTTAGGGGATTCGGAGCCGATCGCTCGAGTTCATGCAGATGACGTGGACTATAGCGCATGAAAAATTCAGAAATCATGCTGAATTCCTGTTTTATGGCTTTAAAACGTCAAAATATATGGAACAGTCATGACGAAGCGATGACTATTCTTCAACATGTCATTTCATTTGGGTCCGCATAAATATAGACGATTCGAAGCTAGTCGCCCAAGTTCATGCAGATGGCGTGGACTAAATATAGCACACGAAAAATCGAAAATCGTCCTAAATTCCTGTTTATGGCTCTAAGACAGCAAAAAAAAAAAGAAACAGTCATGGAGAACCGAGGAGTATTGTTTGCTCATCCATTTTTTATGGGACCGCCAGACTTCATGCAAATGACGTGGACTATAGCACACGAGAATTCGAAAATCATGTTGAATTCCTATTTTATGGCCTTAAAACGCAAAAACACGTGGAACAATCATGGAGAAGATATGACTACTGTGCATTAGGTCATTTCTTATCGGCGCGCAAAATTTTTGGCAATTCAAAGCTAGTCGCGCGAATTCATGCATATGGCGTGGAGAATAGGTACGAAAAATTCAGAAATAGTGCTGAACTCCTTTTTTATGGTCTTAGAACGCCAAAAAACAAGGAACGATCATGGCAAAGTGATGACTATTGTTCATTAGGCCATTTCTGATGGGCCCAAAATATCTTAGTTGATTTGGAACCGGTCGCCAGAGTTTATGCAGATGGTGTGGACTACACGAAAATTCGAAAATCGTGTTGAATTCTCGTTTTATGGTCCTAAAATGCCAAGAAATGAGGAATTATCATGGAGAAGCGTTGACTATTCTTAATTAGGTGGGTTTTGATGGGCCCAAAATTATAGGCAATTCTGAGCCGGTCGTCGTACTTCATGCAGATGGCGTTCACCATAGCAATCAAAAAATCAGAAATCGTGCTGAATTCCTAGTTTATGGTCCTAAAATGCCAAAAATGAGAAATAGTCAAAGTGAAGAGATGACTATTCTTTATTAGGTTGTTTATGATGGGCAAGCAAAATTTTAGGCAATTCGAAGATGATAGCCCGAGTTCATGCAAATGGCATTGACCATAGCACACGAAAAATCAAAAATCATGTTGATTCCTATTTCATCTCCCTAAAATGCCAAAACATGAGGAACGGTCATGGCGAAACATAGACTATTCTTCATTAGGGCGTTTCTGATTGGACCGCAAAATTTTAGGTTATTCGGAGCCCGTCGCCTGAGTTTAACCAGATGGCGTGCATTAGGAACTATAATGATTCATTAGGTCATTTTTATGGTCCCGCAAAATTTTAGGCGATTCGGAGCTGGCCACCCGAATTCATGCAGTTGGCATAGACTACCACACGATAATTCAGAAATCGTTCTGAATTCCTATTTTATAGACCTAAAACTCCCAAAACTGAGGAATGGTTATGGCGAAGTGATGACTATTATTCGTTAGGTCATTTTTTATGGGCTCGCAAAATTTTAAACGATTTGGAGTCGGTCGCCCAAGTTCATGCAAATGGCGTGGACCAATGGCACACGAAAAATCTAAAATCATGATGAATTCCTATTTTATGGCCCTAAAACACCAAAAAGTGAGGAACGGTTATAGTAAATGCACATGCAAGTATACGTTGTTGACAAGTAATAAAGTGATAAGAAAGTATCGTTCCCACGAGGATTTATCATCAACTATTGTCCAATCTAAGCTATTTATAAATTTAATGCTCAAGTGAGTGTGAAGAAGATGAGTGTGATTTTTGTAACTAAATTACTACGAACTAACAAAGCAAGAAAATAAGATCGCAAGTAGAGAAAACAAACACTTAGAAGGAATTCAATGGGATGGGGACATTCCATGGTTATGGGATTAACGTCTCTTCAATTGTGTTTTTTCAGTTGATGTACTGACTTGACTTATCCAATTTATTGATTATCAGGGTTTATTATGCTCATGAAGTTCTTTCGACACTTCGCTCGCCTATTCAAGCCAACCCAAGACTATATGTCTATAGAATCAACTTGACAAGAACGCATGTATATTTCCTACAAAAAGAACCAAGTAAGGCAACAAGAATATGTCTATCCTAATCGCGAATCTACTCTCCGATGCCCGGATTCAAGAACTTACTCTATTCAATCATATATGCAATCTATAGTTCCCACTTTTGAGTTCAACTATAAATTCATAGATTGTACTCTATTGTTAGCTATGCAATAAAATAATTAAGTGCAAGATTGAATAGACAAATTAATATGAAAAACTCAAGCAAAACATTCAACCGTCAAACTACAATAGTCAAACACGAACTATAACCCCAGAATAATGAGGTTCTTAGCCACTCATGTTCATAACAATAATCAAAATATTATTTTTAAACATAAAGCTATGAATACTAGATGAAGGAAGGAAGAGAGTCTAAATTTCGTGCTCCTGAGTGTTTCGCGCGTGTGTTTTTCTCTTCAAGTAGCGTCTCCCCTCCAAAATAGGTTTAGACTTGATTTTATACGATTTGGGGAGTCTTGGGTCGAAATAACCTTATCCCAAGTGAAGTAGGAAAACTTCCCGTCACCCGGCGCCCAGGGTAGAATGGGGCTCTAGCCCTGGCACTAGGAATTTTGGCACTTCTGGAAACTGCGCCTCAAGTAGCGCCCCACGCTTCCCTGGGTGCTATACTGTCCATATTTTTCACTTTGTTCCCTTTTTGCTTCAAATCGTGCACCTTCATCCCACATTACCTTCGGATGATTCCTACACATAAAAATACCATGAATTAGCACAAATTATTACATTACACATCCGAAATTTACGAAACATAAGTAAAGTACGAAGCAATATGCATATAAATATACATACTTTAAGCGGAATATCAACAACCCACACTTAGACTCTTGCTCGCCCCAGAGAAATGGAACTATAACTACACCCCAAAAAGTACATCTCAACTAGGGAAGAGCAATTCAATTATTCAACCACACATTGTACCTTTGACTATAGTCGATACCGACAATCAAGCATGAACATACGAATTTCACATTCTTCCCGTTTTACACATGCCCGAGTTCAAACATTCAATTCAACTAATTCAAACAACCTACCCATAACCACCCTACTTCAAGAGCCGACTCGCTACCACTAAGCACCCTCAACTCGTGCACTCACCCAACAAGAGAAGTTCACAACATTACCAATTTTTCATGAGATCATGTGCCCTCACCTTCAAACAAGAGAGAGAATATTGAAATATTCCACATATTCAAGTATAACTTTGAACATAAATTAAGGACATCACACAATTTAACAAAATTCGCTCACTCTCGCAAAGAAGTTCATGTGCATCCCGTGGTCGTACCCTAAGATTGCTCGTAGTGTACATCTCTTGTGATGACCCAAAATCCCTAAGGTCGTGATGGCGCCGGACATCAATGTCAGGCAAGCCAATCATTAATTAACTGAAATAACTTTCTGGTTTAAAACATTTCCTTTCACTTTATTACATGATAACCAAATAAAAATTTGTCAATTAGGAAAAATGGTTTGAATACTACACTTTAACAACTATAACCCAACTCATATCCCGGAACCCGGTGTCACAAGTACATGAGCAATTTCTAAGAATTTAACAATCATTACAAGCCCGTCCGAAATACAACTGGACAAGGAAATTTAAATGAAATAAATACAGTACGAAGGAGACTCTGTCAGATGCGGATCGCCTCCGGATGATGCAGCTCGCCTAAGTCTCTAAATCCTCCACATTGCTATGAAAGCACCTGTGCAATAAAATGCACAGCAAGTGTAGCATGAGTACAAAAATAACGTGTACTCAGTAAGTCGCCCACCTAACCTCAGAGAGGTAGTGACGAGAGGTCAAATTAGACACTTACTAAAGGTCCATTTAAAATATTTAAGAGTGACACTAAGCATGGTTTTATCATAGGCAATTTATAGAACAGGATTTAAATATCTTTCAACTCCGTTCACGTTTAACACTTTTTATCTTCGTCATATTAACAATTAATCAACATGGTGATTTAATCAAATAATAATAAATCGAGGAGAAGGAACAACTTCTTCCAAAAGTCTTTTTAATAACTTTAAATCTCTGTCATTTCAATTGATAATTTAATATTTCAGGCCAGTAATCAGGAAAATATCATAACAACTACGCAGCAAATATCATGCGCAGGCAATGCCGAGGGTCGAACGGCGTGGACCAACAATAATAAATTGTGCAATACCGAAGGGTCGATCAGCTCGAACCATAGATGCATATATCTGCCCCGCTCGCGAATCGATCATGCGATGCGGTTAAAATAATACGGCTAGCCTGCTCACGAATCATACCTGCGACTCAGCTGCTCATATGAATACATACACAAATACAGGGTCTTCCTGCTCGCGAATCACACAAGCGACTCAGGCATCCAAAGTTACACATATCCACATAATAAATCTGTATTTTATAAAGAAAACAGTTTTTTTCTCGGGAAAGTGAAAAAATTCTTATTAAAAGAAACATGAAATATAGGTTTTGAAATCTTTGCTTTTGAAACTCATTTGTCAAGTTTAGTGATACCCCATGATACAACCCAGTCCAGGTACACATATATCCACAGTGAAACCAATTCTCTTTCTAGAAGATTAACAATATGAACTCTAGCTTTCTTTTAGACATTCAATCACGTGTTCGGTCATATTAGCAGTTTAATGTTACAGGCAGGGTTACAGGTACACACATAAGGCATGCTAGTGGGTCCTAGACTACCCGGACATGGCATAATAGTAGCTACGCACGGACTCCCTTCACCTCGTGCGTACGTAGCCCCCGAAGATAATAGCATGTACTCAATTAATTCACCTAGGGGGATGCTTCCCCCTCACAAAGTTAGAAAGGAGACTTACCTCGCTCTGAAATTTCAACACCGGCTTCCAAGCCCCTCCGATGACTCCAACGGACACAACGCCCCAAAACTATCACATAACGGCAAAGTAATGAAAATTCATCCTAATACTCACAACAAATTCATATTATATGCTTCCCCAACCCCGCTCAGAGAAATGACCAAAATTCCCTCGATCCGAAATTCTCGAAGATACATTCAACCGATAGCCCTACTAGTTCAATCATGCAATTTACTCCACATTCCATACTCAAATTCATGGCTAAATTCCAAATTTAAATTTTCTAGTTGCAAATCCCTGCAAGATCACATATTTAACTTAGGAATGGGAAAAATTCACTTACCTAGTGATGCTTGCTGAAAATCCCCCTCTTGAAGCTCCCAAAATCGTCACAAGAAAATGAGAAAAATGAAGAAATGGACAAAAATCCGTTCTTAAAACACCCCACTGCCTCCAGCCATTTTCGCACTTGCGGTGCAATACCCGCTCCTGCGGCTCCGCACCTGCGGAAATTCCATCGCAGGTGCGGCTCTGACTCAGCCCAGCAACTCCCGCTCCTGCGATCCCTCTTCGCACCTGCGATTCCGCAGGTGCGACCAAACTCCCGCACCTGCGGTCCCTCAGCTCCAGCCCCAATCTCGCACCTGCGGTTCCTTTAGCCGCACCTGCGGTCAAAGCCTCGCAGGTGCGATTACACCAAATGACAGCAAGCTTCAACCCTTTTTCTAACTTCAACTTTGATCCGTTAACCACCCGGAATCAACCCGGGGCCCCCGAGACCCCGTCCAATCACACCAACATGTCCCAAAACATGACATGGACTTGCTCGAGCCCTCAAATCACATCAAATAACGCCGAAATCACGAATCGCACCCAAATCCAATTCTTTAAGAACTTAGAATTTCAAACTTCTACATCCGACGCCGAAACCTATCAAATCACACCTGATTGACCTCAAATTTTGTACACAAGACATATTCAACATTATGGACCTGCTCCAACTTCCGGAATCGCATTCCGACCTTGATATCAAAACTTCCACTTCCGTTTGGATTTCTCAAAAACCTTCAAATTTCTATCTTTAGCCAAATGATCCAAAAATGACCTACTGACATCCATATTCACTTTCGATTGCGCTCCCAATTCCAGAATCACCATATGGAGCTATTCCCAGACTCAGAAATCCCAAACGGACATCACCCTCACTGATATGCACTTCAAGTCCAAATTCATGAAATCCTTCTGAAATGCTAACTTCCACAATATACACCGAAGCGCTCCCGGGTTATCCAAAACCCGATCCGACCATACACCCAAGTCCGAAATCCTGATTCGGATGTCGTTTACTCAAAATTCCAATCTTAGTTGATTTCTCCAACTTAATGCTTCTGAAATGAGAATTTTCTTTCCAAATCAATTCTAAACTTCCTGGAATTCAATTCTGACTACGCCCACGGGTCATAATACCTGAAACGAAGCTGCTCACGACTTCAAACTGCTGAACGACGCGCTAGAGCTCAAAATGATCGGTCGAGTCGTTACATCTCTACTAATCTAAGCTAGCTAAGTGTAGTATCAATATGGATTTTATGGGTTGTAATGTAGGCTAAGGGATGGGTAGGATAGATTTAGGAATAGTGACTAAACCTCCTAAGCACTTTAATACACTACACCCAAAAATCGCCACAAACCATACAAAACATAGCTCTTTATTCAATTAAGCACTTATACATCCCCAGTAGCACGAATTAGTAAGATTAGGAGGTGTTTTTTTTTTTACTATCAACATTACTTGTATTTTTTTTCCTTGCAATTTTCTTTTATCTCTTTTTGTTTTGCTTTTTCTTCTTTTTCGTACACACCCTCCATACATTAAGGCTCACCGACTAGTGGTCTTTTTATAACTTAGTGCACCTTATGGGCCCTTCCATGGTTCCACTCCAAAGCTACTTCCTAATCTCTCACCTTACTTCTTTTAGTGTCTAAGTTTCTTCGGAGGTAAATCTTCAAAAAGCTCAAGTTAAGAAAAAATAGGGATACGGCTTGTAATGTGGGTGCCAAGGAAGAGGTATGTAGGCTCAAAGGGGCTAGCAACGGGGAAATTTTATTTGCAAGTGACAAGCACATCTATGCTCAAACAAGAAACGCCTACATCATTTTCTAGACTAGCACAACTTAATGATTTTACTTTGATTAACACATGGGGAATGTTCTAGACTATACAGGATAGCACAAAATAACACAAGTCCTCACACACACATTGCACATGACTCAATCCAAACGGTTTTGTTCAACTCTCAAGTCAAACAAGCACATATAGTTGAGAAATTTTAAGCAATAAGGTGTTAGGTGACATACAGACCAAACAACTGAGAACTTGCATCACAATTAAAATCAAACTTAATAGGAATAAAGAGCGCATGTCATAGCCTAATGTGCCAGCACCAAACATGTCAACAGTTATCTTAGAGAAACTCATCTTTCTTCCTATCCTACTCCTAAAACAAACTAAAAATAAAATACCCGGTTCAAGCTATACCCTTGGAAAAGAATCGGTGCCCAAAAAAACTATGGGAGACTACCTAACTATCCTAAAAAAAATCTTTTTAGAGTTTTTAATCGGACTTTAATCCCTCAAAAAAGCTGTCCAAGAGATCCATCATCGGGAAAAGTCCGGGCTTTTACTGATTTTTTTTTATTTCTTTGTAAAAAAAGTTGGATAATTCTAATACTCTATACTTGACTAATACTAACTACAGTTTCTAAAAAAAACAAATGAGAAAGAAAACCTTTATACAATTACACTCATAAAGTAGTTCCTCCACCCCACACTTATATCATGCATAGTCCTTGATGCATAGATCATAGAGAAAGATATTAAAACAAGGATGAGAAATACTCCCTAAGACCATCTAGGGACTAACTAGAAACATGATCCTCAATATTAAGGCCCAGGACGACCCCGCACTTAAGCTCAAACATATCCTCAGCTTCCCCTTCAACCCTTTGAGATAAATGTGGCAAACTTTGGGTACTCAGACTTCCCCTAATCTGCAAAACAAAAATAAAGAAAACGTGACACTATAAAAATAAGAAATAAAAATAAATAAAGGTATATTAGGTTGCCTCCCAACAAGCGCTTTTTTATTTATAGTCGTGGCACGACTCTGCTACTTTACTCAGGCTAGACGCTTTCTCTTCCTCCTCTTTCCATGGAGTTTTTCCTTTTTGCGCGCTCTAGGAGGATATCCACTTTACTCTCTAACCCTTTTCTCTTTTCGCTTTACACATTCAGCTTGCAACACCACTTCTTCTAACTCGATTTTCTTTTCCATGCCAGTAGGCTCCAAATAATGACCTTGCTCTATCAACATCGATTCTACCAAGAGATCATGCACAAATCCTTATAATTCTTAGGAAGGTTAAGCTCCTTGTACATATTAAATGTGATTTCTTCATCTTGCACTATCATCTTTAGCTTCCCCTCCCTCACATCAATAAGTGCCCCACCATAAGCCAGGAATGGTCACCCCAAAATAATAGGCACTTCTTCATCTCCCAGGTAGTCAAGAATTAATGAAATCAGCAGGGAGTATGAACTTCTCCACTCATACCAGCACATCTCAACAATTTCTTCAGGCATAATGACCGATCTGTTAGTTGTAGAGTTATAGTAGTAGGCCTAGGTGCTCCTAGATCGAGCTTCTTGAACACTGATAGTGGCATCAAATTCTACTTGCTCCCAGATCGCACAAGGCTCCACCAATGTCACGGCCCGAATTACCCTCCGAAGGTGTCGTGACGGCACCTAGTCTCTAAGACTAGGTAAGCCTACTATAAAGGGAAAATTGAATTGAAACACGAGCAATAAAGGGGATAAGGGAAATGACATAAATAACATACTGGCCGCTCGGCTCATACAAAAATATAACTTCCCAAAACCTGGAATGTCACAGATAGTCACAAGCTTCTAACAATAATGTAGCTCTAAACAAAACTGGAAAGTTCTTAAGAACATCTCCGCAAGATAGAATGGAAGGAGACTCAGAGGATTCTACGGACGCTGCAAAAATACCTTGCAGTCTCCTAGAATCAGCAACAGCGACTAACCACGAGGCTGATAGCTCGTACCTGGATCTGCACACAAAAAATATGTGCAGGAAAGGGCATGAGTACACCACATTTGGTACCCAGTAAGTGCCAAGCCTAACCCCAGTCAGGTAGTGACGAGGTCAAGTTAAGGCTCTACTGGATTTCTATGTAAATCAATTTAAAACAGTACAAAGATAGGTAATGTATACAGTAAAACAGTTTAAGAAAAACAATTTAAGTTCTATCAGTAAAGAGGGACCTCGGCTCAACACAATATACATCACAAAGAGGAATCTCTCAGGATACCGACCCGTAGTTCCAAATGATTATGCACTACAGGGGGATCTCCCGGAATACGTCCGTAGTCCCAAAATAAATATGCATTACAGAGGGATCTCCCAGAATACATCCGTAGTCCCAGAATAAATATGCAATACAGGGGGATCTCCCGGAATACGTTTGTAGTCCCAAAATAAATATGCAGTACAGAGGGATCTCCCGAAATACGTCCGTAGTCCAAAAATAAATATGCAGTACATGGGGATCTCCCAGAGTACGTCTATAGTACCAATTTAAATACGCTATGCAGGATAAATGATAAGTATAACATCGAATCACACGGTTTATACTAATCACAGATAAGGCATATAAGGGCTTAACTAAACATGGCGCACAGAAAAGAATCAAGTAGACAATTAAGCACGTAATCATGCTTTCCTAATATAAACTAGACAATATATTTCATATAGGAGCAAGTTCATATAAGAGAAAACAATGTATGTTTTTGTAAGGAAGAAAATGAGATTTTGAAACAACGGCCCGTGTACATACTCGTCACCTCACGTACACGGCGCCCACACAACATAGCAACAAATATCCTAAGGGGGAAGTCCCCAACAGAAAGTTAGTCAAGCCACTTACCTTGACCGATCAAATCAACCCGGAATCACGTTCTTGCCACGACTACCAAACTCCGAATGGCCCGAATCTATTGAAATAATTTCATAATGTGAATATCATTTCAAGAAACTAGTTCAACAAATAAATTTGAAGCCTAAGCGTGAAATTAGGAAAATCGCCGAAAAAGTCTCCTGGCCCACGACTCGGAATCGGGTAAAGTCAAAAATTTCGAACACCCATTCACTCACGAGTACACTCAAACAAAAATCATCACAATCCGACCTCGAAATCTCACTCAAAACTCGGATTCTCAATTGCGGTACCTTTCTCTCATTTTCAAACACTTTCCCATCATTTCTCCCTAATTAGATTGAAGAATTCACTATAGATTGATGAAATACAAGGGAAATATGATTAGGAGTCGTTACCTATTGATCTCCTCTTCAAAATCCTCATAGAATCTCCAAATCCCGAGCTCCAATTGATTTTAGAAATTATGAAGTCCAATCCCTCAAATTGCCTATTTTTGCTCAGCGATTTTCACTTCTACGGCCCATTGGACTGCACATGCGATCCCGCACCTGCGTAAAATGCATCACAGGTGCGAAAACTCATTAATTGGGATGGGGTCGCACCTGCGGACCCAGCCGGCCTTGGGCAAAGCCTCACCTGCGCACCCCGTATCACACATGCGTATCCGCACCTCAGCTCCCCTTCCGCAGGTGCGAGACACCAGAACCAACAACTTCAGTTATAGGCTTAAGTCAAAAAATTTCCCGTTTGAGCATCTGAAACCCACCTGAGGCCCTCGAGACCTCAACCAAAGCCACCAACCAATCCTAATACCTCACTAGAACTTAGTAGATCCTTCAAACCACATCACATAACACCAAAAATCACAAACTATACTAGGATTCAAGCCTAAAACTTAGAATTTCCCAAAATCCAAAACGATGCCGAAACACGTCAAAACTATTCCGAATGACCTGAAATTTGACACATATGTCAAAAATGACACTACGGACCTACACCCACTCTCGAAATCGCATTCCGAGCCCGATATCAAAATTTCACCTATCGGTCGAAATTGCCGAAATCGCTGAAATTCTAACTTTCACCAATTCAATCTCAACTCTACTACAGACCTTGAAACCACATTCCAGACGTGCTATTAACCTCGAAATCACTCAACGGGGCTAACGGAGTCGACGGAACTCCATTCTGGACCCGTCTTCACATAGTTCCACCCACGGTCTGATTTCTAAGCTTAACACATAATTAGGGACTAAGTTGTCCCAAAACTCTCCGAATTTCATAGATAAACACTCCGGCAAGTCCCAAAAGCAGAAAAAAATGTGGGGATAGCAGTTATTAGGGGATCGGGGCTCTAACTCTCAAAACGACCGCCCGGGTCATTACATTCTCCCCTTCTTAAAACAATCGTTCATCCTCGAACGAGTATAAAGACATACTTGAAGCTGTGAAAAGATGAGGGTACTAGCTACGCATATCCTGTTCGGTCTCCCAAGTTGCCTCCTTGTCCGGCTGACCCCTCCACTAAACCTTTACTGATGCAATATTCTTCGACCTGAGCTTTCTGACCTGTCTATCCAAAATGGCTACTGACTCTTCGACATAAGATAGATCCTTCTCCAACTGGACTGATATGAAGTCAATACATGAGCCGGATCGCCGTGATACTTCTGGAGGACAGACATGTGGAATACCGGATGAACTCCTGCTAGGCTGGGAGGCAAGGCAAGCTCATAGGCAACCTCCCCAACACGCCACATTATCTCAAAAGGGCCAATGAAGTTCGGACTCAGCTTACCCTTCTTCCCTAACCTCATGACGCCCTTCATAGGCGATACCCGAAGCAAAACCCGATCACCAGCCATAAATGCCAAATCACGAACCTTCCGGTCCGCATAACTCTTCTGCCTGGACTGAGCTGTGCGAAGTCTCTCCTGGATCACCTTCACCTTGTCCAAGGCATCCTGAACCAAATCTCTACCCAACAGTCGGGCCTCGCCCGGCTCGAACCATCCCACTGGAGACTGGCACCGTCTACCATACAAAGCCTCATACGGTGCCATATGAATGTTGGACTGGTAGCTGTTATTATAACCAAACTCTGCAAGTGGCAAGTATTGGTCCCATGACCCTCCAAACTCAATCACATAGGCACGGAGCATATCCTCAAGAATCTGAATCGTGCGCTTAGATTGCCCGTCCGTCTGAGGGTGAAAGGCAGTGCTTAGCTCCACCCTGGTGCCCAACTCTAGTTGTACGGCTCTCCAGAACCGTGATGTGAACGGCGTATCTCTGTCTGAGATGATAGATACTGGAATACCGTGAAGGCGGACGATCTCTCTAATATAAATCTCGGCCTACCTCTCTAAAAAATAAGTGGCCAGCACTGGAATGAAATGAGCTGACTTGGTCAGCCGATCCACGATCACCCAAATAGCATCGAACTTCCTCAAAGTCCGCGGAAGTCCAACTACAAAGTCCATGGTGATCCGCTCCTACTTCCACTCTGGAAGCTCAATCTGCCGAAGTAATCATCCTGGTCTCTGATGTTCATATTTAACTTGCTGACAGTTGAGACACTTGGCCACAAATTCCACTATGTCCTTTTTCATCCTTCTCCACCAATAGTGTTGTCTCAGGTCCTGGTTCATCTTATCTCGACACCCGGATGGATGGAGTAACGCGAGCTGTGGGCCTCCTCCAGAATCAATTCCCGAAGCCCATCTACATTGGGCACACAGATCCGCCCCTGCATCCTCATCACGCCATCATCATCTTTAGACACATCTTTGGTATCACCTCGTCGGATCCTGTACTGAAGAACAAAAAGGTGGGGGTCATCATACTAGTGCTCTCTGATGCGGTCATAAAGGGAAGATCGAGCAACCACACAATCTAATACCTGGCTAGGCTCTGAAATATCAAACCTCACGAACTGGCTGGCTAAAGTCTGAACATCCAAGGCTAAAGGCCTCTCAGCCGCTAAAAGATATGCCAAGCTCCCCAAACTCTCCGCGCGGCGACTCAAGGCGTCGGCCACTACATTGGCCTTCCCCGGGTGGTATAATATGGTGATATTATAGTCTTTAAGTAGCTCCAACCACCTCCGCTGACGTACATTAAGGTCCTTCTGCCTGAACAAGTGCTGCAAACTCCGGTGATCAGTGAAAATCTCACAGGGAACACCGTATAAATAATGACGCCAGATATTCAGGGCGTGAACAATAGATGCTGGGCATTGGTCAGCCCAAATGACATGACGAGAAACTCATAGTGACCATATTTGGTCTTGAAGGCAGTCTTCCGGATGTCCGGCTTCCGAATCTTCAGTTGATGATAGCCAGATCGCAAGTCAATCTTGGAGAAAACTATGGAACGATATAACTGGTCGAATAAATCATCAATGCGAGGCAACGGATACCTGGTCTTCACTATAACCTTTTCCAGCTGCCGATAATCAATACACGTACGCATAGAGCCATCATTTTTCTTCACAAATAGCACTGGAGCACCCCAAGGTGATACACCGGGCCTGATGAAACCCTTATCAAGCAACTCATGTAACTGCTCCTTCAACTCAGGAGGAGCCATACGGTAAAGAGGAATAGAAATGGGCTGAGTGTCCGGCAACAAATCAATGCCGAAATCAATATCTCTGTCTGGCTTCATACCCGGAAGATCAACTGTGAATACATCAGGAAAGTCCCTCACTACTGGAACTGACTCAACTAGAGGGGTATCAACACTGACATCTCTCACATAGGCTAAATATGCATCACACCCCTTCTCAACCATCCGTTGAGCCTTAAGAAATGAAACAACCCTGCGGGGAGTATATTCTAAGGTACCCTTCCACTCTAACCTTGGCAAACCTGGCATAGCCAGCGTCACGATCTTAGCGTGACAATCAAGAATAGCAAAATGGGGCGACAACCAGTCCATGCCTGAGATAACATCGAAATCTACCATATTGAGTAATAACAAATCAGCCCTGGTAGCAAAACCACTAAGAGTAATCAAACACGACCGATATACACGGTCCACAACTAGGGAGTCTCCCACATGAGAAGATACATAAACAGGGGAACTCTAAGAATCCCGAACTATCCCCAAATGTGGATCAAAATAAGAGGACACATATGAGTACGTAAAGCCTGGGTCAAATAATACTGATGCATCCCTATGACAGACAGGGACAATACCTGTGATGACTAAATCTAAAGCAATGGCCTCGGAATGGGCTGGAAGGGAATAGTATCTGGTCTGGCCTCCCCCTATAGGGAAACCTCTACCTCCCCGACCTCCAGCTCGAGCTGGCTGAGGAGGTGGAGTGGCAGCTGGGGCTGGAAATATAGTTGGAGGACCCGGTGGAGCACGTCGAGGCTGATAAGACAGCGGAGGTGCATCCCTCCTGGACCTGGGGAAATCTCTAATGATGTGACGAGTGTCACCACACTAAACAACCCCTCAGAGGACGCTGCAGCTGAGATTGAATAAGAGCTGGCCTGTTGGGCTGGCCGGTAATAGCACCTCGAACTGGAGGCATACTGGATACTGGCAGTGCATAATAGGACTCCTGAGGTCTAGGAGGAGCCGGAATACTGCTGGCTGCTAGAAGAGTTGAATGAACAGGGCAACCCACAAAGCCCCTACTGTAGCGTGTATTTGGTGCACGAGCTCCTGAAAAATGGCCGGTCTCTCGAGACCTCTTGGCCTCTCTCTCCTCTCGGTCCCGGGAAAACATGCCCTCTACTCTCCTGGCAATACTCACTGCCTGCTGATAAGTGATATCTATCTCCAACTCTCTGGACATACTGGTCTGAATACTAGGGTGAAGTCCCTCAATGAAGCAGTGAACCCTCTCTCCGACTGTGGCAACCAAGGCTGGTTCATGCCGAGCTAACTCACTGAAACGGACTGCATACTCCGACACAGTCATAGTACCCTAGCGTAACTGCTCGAACCTCGCGCACCAAGTATCCTTGAGGCTCTAAGGGACATACTCTCGCAGAAACATCTCTGAAAATTGAGTCCAAGTGAGTGAGGCTACCTCGTCCGGACTACTCAGCTCATAGGCCCGCCACCACTAATATGTCGTTCCCCTCAGCTGGAAAGTGGTAAAAGAAACCCCACTGGTCTCCACAATGCCCATAGTGCGGAGAATACGATGACACTCCTCAAGAAAACCTAGAGCATCCTCTGAAGCTAGTCCGCTGAAAGTAGGTGCGTGGTACTTCTTGTACCTCTCAAGTCTGAGTTGTTGTGCCTCAGAAGCAGCTACCCTGGTCTCATGTTGTATCGGAGCCATTGGGGGCATAGGAATATACTTCAAGGCCTGATCAACTTGGCCCCTCTGCTCAAAAGTGCGGGCTGCGAGAGTCTGTGCCCCTCCCCTGGCCAAAATTATGCCTTAAGAAAGGCCTAAGGAATGTGTTTATTAAGTTAGTCGTCTGGTGACTAAGAAAATATCCAGAAGAATATGGATTATCAGCTCGCACAAGAGCAGCAACGAATCTACACCATTCTTTTGTGGTTATCTTAACATTTATTATTGGGAATGTACAGTATAAAATAAGGATGTAATAGATTAGTTTTCTTCTGCATCAGCTGTAAAGAACGGACTGAACTGAAATTACAATTGGTTTATGTCTTTTCTATTTCATAAAACTAAGTCAGCTTTTCATTTTAATAATTACTGTCATCATCTGTTTATGGTCAAAAACCCCTTCCTTTTTTTTCTTGTAAAACCTCAATATAAATGTGTGATTATAAGAGTTCATCTTGGGAGCTCCAGATTTGAAATAAAATTCCTTGCTTTACTCCACAAAAATTCCTGCGATTTTACAAAAGATAACAAAAAAGGAAAAATCTTAGCTTTTGTCTCCATAACAAACTGTCTGATGAATAGGTATAAAGTTTATGGTTCAAAGGCGCTCGTATGAAGCTTGTAAACACCTTATATCCGTTAATTCTTAAGAAAAAATACATATATAAATCTACCTTTTCCATTAGCCTTATATGTTCTGAAATTTTCCGAGTTTGCAATACTGTAACGTGTGCAAAAACCGTCAAACAAAGTTCAGTGGATATAAAATTAAATAGCATAAATATAAGTCATTTAGGAATCAATTAAAGACCTCACCATAGTTATATATGTTCATTTGACTGTTTAAATAAATGATTTGCAAATTAATATTTTGACTTTCTCTATATGATGGCATGACTTTCTTTATAGATGCATAGTTTCCTATCCTTTTTTTTGTAAACTAGCCACAATTAGGATTGGCCAAAAGAGTTGAAACAATCTGGGGCTAAAATATGGCTATAGCTCGAAACATATTGTCTTAGACTAGTGAACATCATTTAGGTAATCTTTTTACGAAAAATGATACTTCAGCTTGAAATTTGAAAAAATCGAATGTTATACCAAAGTTACCCTAACCTACACTCGGGAGTGGCAACTCATGCCCCCCACCCTCGATTCCAAACAATAAATAAAATTGCACATAGCAATCACGGGTGCATTTCATGTAACGTGTTTGCAATGTGTCCAAAAACAAACAAGTATACGCCATCGTAACTTGTCTAAGATAAATCCATAAACGTCCTAATTAATTTTAAAAACTAAAAAAAATATATTATTTCAAAAAATAGAAAAATATAAAGAATAATCAAACATTGCCTCAAATGGTCACTTTAAAACTGTCATAACCATAGTCTTGACTAATGTAATCTACACTCGGGTGCGACAACTCATGTCATGTTGTAATTGCGGGTGCATTTCATGTGGTGTAGTTATAATATGTCCCGAAAACAAATAAGTGCATGACATCATGACTTATTTCAAGATAAATCCATAAATACTAAAAGCACAATAGGCAAAAAATATGTCAATAATCAGATAACTAGGCCAAATATTAATAGTTAAGCGACCGTGCTAGAACCACGGAACTCGGGAATGCCTAACACCTTCTCCCGGGTTAATATAATTCCTTACTCGGATCTCTGGTACGCAGACAACTTAAAACAGAGTCTAAATTTCCTCGGTTTGGGATTTCAACAAAACGGTGTCCCGGAACATCGTCCAAAATCTGGGTGGCGACTCTAAAAACTAAAATAAAATCCAAATCCGAATAATATCACTTAAATTGGAAAAAATCCCTTACTACCCTTCATTAATCCGGGGGTAGTGGAAAAAGGAGGTGTGACAGCTCTGGCGACTCTGCTGGGGACGTTTCGAACCCAGAATCTCTGGTTTCGCAGACCAAAATTAGAGCTTAGAATAACTGTTATATTTGGCTTTATTATCTGATTTTACATGTTTGAACCTAATGTGCTAAATGCCGCTTTGATATTATCTGAACTGTATATAAAATTGTGTCGAAACCCCTCTTCTCTCTGAGTCTTCTAAATCATCTGGGAAGTGTGCACTTCGTGTGACTTCTTTTCTGTTAGAGTCATATACAAATTTTAGAACGAGGTACGGATTAGTTGCGACGCCGGTGAAGCTTCTGTATTCCCGGTACGCTGCCCCGACCTCGGCTCGATTTGTCCGCTCGGGTAAGCCTGGTGTAGAACAAAACCCTAGGTTTAAACCTAGAATAACAAAACCTCATGCCGGATCCCTAGTAGGAACGCTTATTTGCATCATGTGCATTTGACTTAGGGGACTCAACACAGGGGTTGGGT
>ML427395.1:3656-18278 GCA_005239525.1 Nicotiana knightiana
CACTTTGTCAGAGAGAAAGAGAGACCAAGGGGTCATGTCTATGCTGGACGGAGGGTTGGCAGCGGCAATGAGGAGGCAGCGGAGCGGCGGCAGTGTTGGTGGTGTATTTTTTGGGGGGTTTGAATGTTTTGAGGCTTGGAATGGAGAAAAGGAGAGTGGCAGGAGGCCGTTGGTGTAAAGGTTTTGGAGTTTGGAGCGGTGAGCGGCGGCTAGGGTTTCGGTTAGGGCTTAGATTTACAGAGATTGAGAGGGGTTATGGGGATTTGGGGTTCGGATTCATGGAGAGGAGGTTGAGATGAGTGAGGGGTGAAATTTTGGTGGTGTTTGGAGCAGCAGCGCGCGGTGGGGAAGGGTGGCGGCGGCTAGGTCTTGAAGATGAGAGGAGAGGATTTAGAAGAGAAGAAGAAGAAGAAGAAGAAGAAGAAGAAGAAGAAGAAGAAGAAGAAGAAGAAGAAGAAGAAGAAGAANGCCACTTAACCAAAACGACGTCGTTTTGGCACGTCTGATTGGGGTCTTGAGCTGGGCGGGTCAGGTGCTTTAGGCCGCTGATTTTGGTCCATTTTTGGGCCAATTTCTTCTTCAAAAAGCAAAGCCCAGTCCCTTAACCCCCTTAACAAACTAATTAAACTAAAAATCTACAAACACACAAAAATAATTATTCAAAAGTATAAGGTAAAAGAAAAACAAAACAAAAAACAAAAATTAGGCATTTACAACAAAACCCTCAGGTTGCTCCATATAAATTTCTTCATCTAAATTATTATGAAGCAAAGCAGTCTTGACATCCATCTACTCGACCTCTAAATATAGACATGCGGCTAAGCCTAGAACCAGACGAATAGAAGATATCTCTATAACATGGGAGAAAATTTTATCAAAGTCAACTCCCTTCTTCTGGCCAAAACCTTTAACAACTAACCTCGCCTTGTACCTGGGCGCAGAGGTATGGTTATCTTGCTTTACTATGAATATTATAATTTCTCCCATTTAGACATATCATCTTGCTCATATTCGCCTCCATTCCGTAATAACCCGGATAAATAACCAAGGCTCCGATACCACTTGTTAGGACCGAAAAAATCAGGTGTCATGCGAGATCTAGTAAAGAAAATCTTGAACGACGATAAATCCAGTTATAGTAAATATATTTCACTTTCCTTCAACAGATAAGAAAACTAAATATGGTAAGAAAATCATAACAACGCCTAACATGATGATATAAGATACTTTTACAATTTCAGAATATAGAAAAGAAACATTTCTATAATAGTTGGTGCAACTTTATACATGACTCGAATTGAGAACTAGTGAGGTTGTGATATCATTATTTACTATATCAACTCCATTTTCTTCCCTTTTTCCGCCTCCAGAGGCTGAGGCTGATGTACAGTTGCGTAGTTTATCCAAATCCAATATTTTTTATGCAAGATATAAAATTATGTGTAAAAATTTATTCATATTGAAAAAATTAGTAGATTAAACCCAAAATTATTAAAAATAAATGGTTCAATGCAACTTTAAATGCTCAACCCATGAAACTTAAATTCTAGATGAGCTTTTTGCCCACTACAAAATGCCACTTACGGAGAAGTAGTGTTTTAAAAGGTATTTTTGGGGCGAGCCTTTGATGACCTGATAGGTCATCTTATAATTTAAACCTAATCATGTGATCTGAAACCTTTAGAAGTTATGTTTTAGCCTTTTTCTATTTGTGTGCGCAGCCCGAACGTTTTTCCGAAAAGCTTTTATGTTAAATACTAGTAAAAATAAGAAATTTTTCCTAAAAACTTCATTTGAGTTGACTTCGTTCAATATTTTAGTAAACGGACTCGGATTCATATTTTGACAATCCCGGTGGGTATGTATCGTGATTTGGGACTTGGGCGTACGCCCGGAATCGAAATTAGAAGTCCCTAGCGCGAGATATCGGACTATGTCGAAATTTAAAAGTTAGCTTAATGAAATTAAAGTGTTTGACCAAAGTTTGACTTTTTGGATAACGGGTCCGTATTTTGATTCCAGAACACGGTATAGGTCCAACACCATAATTATGACTTGTCTGTGAAATTTGGTGAAACGGAATTGATTTGACGTTTCGGACGTCCGGTTGTGAAAATAGGAATTTCAAAGTGTTCTTGAAAATTTCATGTGATTTGGGGTTGAATTCGTAGTTCTAGGAGTTATTTTGGTGATTCGATCGCGCGAGCAAATTTGTATGATATTTTTAGACTTGTGTGCACTTTTGGTTTAGAGCCGGGTGCATTTTTGATAGGCTACGAAGTAGAAATTGGGACTTAGAACATTGTTGGTGCATCTGATCTGGTGCAAGCCTCTGATCTCGCATTTGCGAGATCAGGCATCGCAATTACGAACCCTGTAGGTTCCGCATTTGCGAGCTTCTCATTGCAAATGCGAAGAGGAGCTAGACCAACAGTTTTCGCGTTTGCGAGTTTTCCTTCGCATTTGAGAAGGGAGTCTGGGAAGGGCAGTGATCGTAAATGCGATCATTTTTTTTGCATTTGCGAAGATTCAAAAGTCGCATTTGCGAAGGCAACAGAAGTTTGAAGGGCTTCACATTTGCAATGGCTCCTTCGCATTTGCGAGCTTTGCATTTGTGAAGCTCAGGTCGCAAATGCGACATCTGCAGCTGTGTAAAAGTGACTTAGACGGGATTTTCTTCTATTCTTCAAATTATCAAATCCTAGAACCCTAGAAGCGATTTCTCCAAGACCAATTCTTCCCCAAAGCATTGGTAAGTGATCCTAACCCACTTTCTTTCAATTTCCCATCATATTTCATGAGTTTCCAACCTAAAATCTAGGATTTCCATGGTAGAAATTGGGGGTTTGGGTAGAATTAGAGATTTTTAGGAAACTGGGATTTAGATCTCAAATTAAGGTAGGATTTAAAAACTAATGGCATAATCGAGCTCGGGGGTGAATGGGCGAATGGGTTTTGGTACGAACCTCGAGTTTTGACCAAGCGGGCCAGGGGTAGATTTTTTACTTTTTGGGAAAAGTTTGGAAATCTAAAATTATGCATTGTAATTGATTCCTTTAGGAATATTTGATATTATTAAGTTAATTGTGGCTAGATACGGGTGGTTTGAAGGTAGATTCTAGAGAAAAAACAGTAATTGAGCATTGAGATGCTTGCGGAGCGAGGTAAGTGTTGTGCCTAACTTTGACTTGAGGGTTTAGGAACCCTCGCCTTGATTGCTATATGAAAATCATGTGAGCGGCATATATGTGAAGTGACGAGTACTTATGTGTCGCCAATTTATCTGTCTTGCCTGTTTCTTTCCCGCTCCTCTTATATTGTTCCTTCCCTGCCTTAACTGTTACACGCTTTACTTGTATTTTCATGCCTAATTGCTACTTGTTAGACATTGTTTCTCCTTGTTGAAGGTATTAGTTATCCCGTAGCTTCACTGTCTCTTTTTATATGCTTAAGTTGTTTCATTGGTGTTTTTAATGATATATTCTGGATTGGTATCGCTGAATAGTATTTATATAGTATAAGTTTTCCATTTACTTTGTTTAAAGTTTAAGAACTGTGAGGGGTTTTGTGTTGAATTTGTGAAATTCCTGTACTTACTGATTAATTGATACTGATATAGTGGGATCGGGTTGCGCGCTATAACAAGTGGAATAAGGATGGTATATTGAGGAGGAATAAAGGCGAATTTGATATTATACGGTGGGATCGGGTTGCACACCGCAACAAGTGAAATAAAGGTTGATTGTGGTGAAATAAGGGTGAATTGTTATTCTGATTATTATGATATGATGGGTCGGTTGCACACCACAACACTTTTATTTATATTCTGTTGTTTATGTTATTAAGAGGAAATAAGGAAGGATTATGATATGTACGGTGAGATTGGGTTGCGCGCCGCCACAACCTATATGTTTATGTTTTCTTTGACTGTGTTAGTTGTACGGTAGTTTTCGAATTGTACTTAAGGATTGGTTATAGCTGAACACTGATGCAATACGTTGGGTACTGAATTTACTTCTTGCAAGTTACTGCTTTACTTCATTCTGTCTTCCTTTCCACTTTTATTACTTACCGTATGCAGATTATATTGTGTGTGTCCCGCCGTAGCCTCGTCACTCCTTCGTCGAAGTTAGGCTCGGCACTTACTAGTACATGGGGTCGGTTGTACTGATACAACACCCCGCACTTCCTGTGCAGATTTTGGAGCAGGTTGTGGCTGATCGAGAGGTTGGCTGTAGACTTCATAGCTAGGAGACCCAAGGTAGTCATGTTGGCGTCCGCAGGTCCTGTCGTCCTTTTCTATACCCTCATACTTACTGTTTTTCCTTATTTCACAAACAATTATATTTTCTTTCGGACAAATACTTGTAGTAAAATCTTAGTATGTTCGTGAATTATCACTCTGAATTCTAGGTAGTAATAGTATGTAATTAAAGTTGTTATTTATGAAATTTCACGTTTATTTCGATTTATTTATGACTTGTTTACTGGTAATCACCTAAAGGTAAAAAATTGGCTAAATAATCTCTAACTTGGCTTGCCTAGCAAGTGTAATGTTAGGAGCCATCACGGTTCCGACAATAAAAAATTCGGGTCGTGATAGAGCCCTAGGGCGAGGCGCAGCAAAAATGCCTCGAGGCTATTGTGTGGGGTGAAAGTCTCATGAGGCGTACACCTAGCAATTTGGGGCGTACACCCAGGCATTTGATGCGCGTTTTTGTAGTGAGGCGTAAGCCCTAGAGACTTTTTCAAATTAAAATAAAATTTGTTGAATAAGTCCTTTATATAATACCCAAATTCTCAAAAATCAGCTTGTAAACTCAAAAGTTTTAAAAAGGAACTGAAATATATAAAATTTAAAAGTCAAGACCTTTTTATTGATTGATTCCCTAATATATGGTCTTTCCCAATTCTTTATCTTGTCCGTTGGTTTGCTAATATCTCCCAAAAACAACGAATATTCAATATATTTTTACAAATACAAAAAGAACTTCATTTTTCTTCATAGCAGCAAGTTCAACGTTCAAATTGCAGGTTAGTCATCATTTTTGTTCCTCCATATAGAAAACTTCTTTTCACCTCAAGTTACTTGTTCTTTTAAGTACCGTATAATATATTGTTTCGACTAGTTTTCTTGGGATGGAGCACATCTATATATATATATATATATATATATATATTTCATATAGTTATAGTTTTTTTCAGTTTTTATACAATTTTATTTGTTTATAAATATTTACTGTAATTATATTATTTTATAAAATAATAAAATTAATAACCTATGTGGCTTGAGACATATATAAAACGCCTCGCTCTCATGCCCACCCCTTTTAAAACACCACGGAGAAGAAACAAACAAGTAATAATATGAAAATTTGTGAATTTAATATGCAGGAGATAAAGAAGTGAAATGGAACTACGGGAACGTGAAGGGATTAATAAGAGTATTAAATAATGTTTCTTGACAGGCAGTCACGGTACGATGAAAGTAAAATATTGCTACTTAATGTGGTGAAGAAAATATGGTAAAACCCTAGATTCTTGATTGCAAAGAAAGATAAGTTGGGGAATATGGTCCCAATGTAACCACATTCCACTGGATTAAGTTCCAAAATTAGAAATCAAGTAAAAAAAAAGTACTCCTCCAAAATATGGTAAAACGGGTCATTTCTGCAACTACCCTAAGTTCCCTATTTCTATGGTGAGATAAACAGTCTCCATTCGACACTTATATTCATTCACCCAAAAAAAAATGAATTTATAAAGCATTTTCTTTGTTGATAAGAATTAGAACTCGCTTTCAGACGCTATAATCAGCATTAACAAGTTAATTATAATTGTAGCTGTCTGAATTCTAGTCTTGCCTTTGGAGCAAATACATTTTACTCTCCTTTCCCGATCATCATTATTGAAGATAAGTATTGATCAACAGACATTTTACATTTTTCTACTTAATTATATGCATAAAATTTTACTTGTCACGCTCCGAAATCCCACCATCGGGCCGTGATGGCATCTAACGTTGAATCCGCCAGACAAGCCAACGTATATAGCTAGACTAACATGAAAATCTCAACTTTTCAGAATAAGCTAAAACACTTCGAAATTAAATCAGCGGAACAAAATACAGTTTAAGCTAAGTAAATACAATCACAATATAACGACGCAAAATTTCCCAAAACCTGGAGTCACAAGCTCACGAACTGTCTAAGAGTGCTAAATACATGGCTGCCTTCGAAACTAAAGGAAAAACAAGACAGAATCGAAGACAAGGGGATAAAAGAGATGCCAAGGCCCACGAACGCCAGCGGGTATACCTTGAAGCCTCTATGATGAACTGGAAGACACTCCCACTAATGATGTCCTCCGGATCCGGTTGCGTAATCTGCACAACATAAAAGAAGTGCAGGTGTAGCATCAGTACAACCGATCCCATGTACTGAGTAAGTGTCTGGCCTAACCTCGGCGAAGTAGTGACGAGGCTAGAACCAGACTACCAAATAAACATGTGCAGTTTAAATAAATATATATACATATATACAACGAATAGGAAATAGGGAGAAAACAATTAACAAAGGAAGGGGAACATACTGTGGGGAGATGACAATTTCATATAAGAAATCTCAATAAGGAAAGGAACAACAAGCCAGCATATCAATAAGGACAAGAAATCACAAACTTGCACGGCATCACCCTTCATGCTTTTACTCTCTTTCCTCACTATGCAATGTATAAAGTAATCAATGTGAATCATGGCACGGCATCACCCTTCGTGTTTTTACTCTCTTCCACACTATGCAATGTATAATGTAATCAATGAATATCGGTACGGAATGGTACATCGTACGTGCACTTGTCTTGGTGGGAATGAGAGTAAAGCACGAAGGGTGATGCCGTGCATTGTTTGATATTGTCTCCCTTTCTGGGATGTTGATATTTCTGTTATTGTTCCCTTGCCGGGATTTCTATATCTGTTATGTTTACTCCCTTCCCCTTGTTTGTGATTGTTGTTTGGGTGAGGAAGAGTGTTAAAGCACGAAGAGTGATGACGTGTATTGTTTGACAGTGTGAGGAAAGAGTGTAAACCACGAAGGGTGATGCCAGGATAAAGCGGTCGATGCAAATATAATCCAGTTTAAGTCTGGAGTCGAATCCACAGGGAACTAACCTATTCACTACAACTCTTAATAAGGCTAAGCTCAGACAATTTCCGGATGCAAGACGTTTATCAATAAGCAGTGGACTTTACGTAGCGACAGTAAAATGACAAGAGACTAACAATAATTAAGAATAAAGATGAATTCAAGGGTAAAAAGATATAGGGTAATGATTTCCCCAATTGCCTGATTAATTCTTAACTCTTAAGCTATAATATCGCCGTAGTATTCTCTGAGAATTATGAGTTATGGGCTACCGTAATCATCTCTCGATCAATTACGACAATTTACTAGAAGCATTCTTTCGAACTACTCTAGCTAACAATTTATGCAACTTTGGAATATCCCACCAAAGCTTCGTTATTTCTAAATCCACTTTTAAATTCAAGTAATGAATCTCTTCAATTACCAAAAGTGGTGTTGTCAACAACAATCTAACCTAGTATTCTTTCTCAAGCAATACAAGGCAAGTAGACACGATTAATCAATGGCCCATTTAATTAATCACAATACAAAACGTATTTGAACAATCATAGAATAAACACAACTTGATTCTATTTGAATAGAGTTAAAAACTTCATCCAACAACTAGTTCCATCAACACCCTAGATCAGGAGTTTAGCTCCTCATACTCATAGTAATCAAATCCAAAGTAAATTGCATAATTAAATTACAAAGTAAGGAATAAGGGATGTAAAAATCAATGTTTTGAGCTTCCGAGTTGTGTTTCACGGTCTCCTCTTGTCTCAAATGGCAAAAGTCCTTCAAAGTTGTGTTTTTGGGTCTATTATATAGTTGGAATAAGCCCTAAACGTGTAAGTCATTCCTACTTGCGCCGAGAAAGTGTTTAAGACTTGAAAAGTCAGATCTGGACCCTGGCCTCGCCAGGCTAAAACCTGGTCTGGCCTGGCTTTAAGCTGGCCTCACCAGGGTAAAGCCTGGTCGAGCTGGCTTTTGCTTGGCTTCTCCTTTTCACCATTTTCACGCGCACTTTAAGCATTCATTTAGCTCGACTTCCATCTCTAATTCACCTACACATAACATAAACTCTATTACGCTCAAACAAAGTGTATTTTATCATTAAAGCACATTAAATGCAAGGTACATACTGTATTAAATCATGAATTATAATCACACATCAATCATCAAGAGGGAATGATGTATTACACCAAGTTTAAAAACAGACATGGTAAACTGTTACAGTTGAATGTGGCATTTTACAATTGCATATTAAGTCTCGCAAAGGAAAGAAGAACGTAATTTATGTAACTGTGACAGACACAGTCTAAAAGACTGAGGGCAGAGGCAGCTCAGAGAAAAAAAGGTTAAATTGAATCTGATTTGCTGAAAAATTATATTATATAAGTAGGATTAGGGGCGAAGTGACCTTTTATTAAGTGTGGTCAATTGACCATTTTTCGTTGAGATATTACGAAAAATTACACTACATATATAAATAAAATATTAAATTTTAGATGTATATAACGTATAATGAACACACTTTATCGTATTTTTTTTACTTACTTCAAATCTGTACACCCTTAAGAAAATTTCTAATTTCATTGTTGAGTACAATAAAAAAACTAGTTGAATCACCTTAACATAGAGGAAAAATTCTAGTAAAATGGCAAAGGGGGTTCAAGAATTTCTTCAGGTCACAAGTTCAAATCCCATGTATAAAACTTCGGATCCGCCGTCACTTATAATATGTCATTTACTTTATTTCTATATTACCAAATTAGGCTTATTATATTGTGTGACATTATTGAAGGTCGTCATAACCTAATAATCTAAGTTATAAATAGCTAGAGTAAAATGTAAGGTGTTTGTCCTGATATTTTTACCACATTAGAATTTTCTATTCCTTGAGAGAAAGGGATACATATTTATCATATTTGAGTTTTTCTTTTCCTAAAAAAAATTTATAAAACTTTCATATTTAGCTAGTTCTTTTTCTTAAAGAAAATAGTTTGATACTTTTATAAATTGAGGATCATTTCTTCTTATTTATTAACATTTACAATATAATCCCTAAGGGATTTCATAGTCTTATTTAGGAGGAAAATTTCAGGACAAATGTTAGTCTGCAACTTGTGTTTGCCTGTGTGTGAGGTTGTTTTCTCGATATTTTGTACTCTTTTTTATATATTAGATTGCCCATCTCTGTATGTGGACGTATGTCAATTGACCGAACCACGTTAAATTTTTGCGTCCCTTTTGGTATATTTCTCTTTTGTTATTTCATTTACCGTCGTTCAAAATTTACTTTGTCAACTTCTACATGACATCTGATTATTTCGATCCTAACACAACAAAAAAAAAAAAAAAAAATATTTAAGACTAAGGAAAGATCGAAACCCAAGTTTGTTAACCGTGAAGGTTAATTTATTAGGAAAAGGGGTTTGAGATGATAATCTCATCGACTAACACTATATGATTGCTTTAGACTGACGTTCAACTTTAATTATCATAGATGCATGGTTAATAGAAAATTACAATTTATTAAACGAGTCGGCTCTATATGCATACTCCTCCTATAATCATAGTGAATATGGTTTATGACTTCGATTCTTCATTGGAAAATAACAACAAAAATAAAATAAAAGCAAAACTAATTATGGTTGACTGAGTATAAAGGAATTCATGTATTAAAAAAATAATAAGCGGAATCAACAGAATGATGTTCAAGAATTTTTTTTTTTTTTTTACCAAGCATGATGTGGTCGTTGATTTAGAGAAAATAGTTTTGACAAGATGTTTTAATATTTACGCTAATTATACGTACTTTATCCTTGGTGAAAACTAATACAAACAACATAAAAACTTAGTTTAACTGGCTCATTCCTCTTTATAAGGATCATAATAGTCCAACCACAGCATAATAATAGTAAAATAAAACCGGGGGGGGGGGGGGGGGGGGGGGGNTGAACATTTTAACTACAACAACAGAGACATTTGTTTGTCTGTAATTTTAATTTTAAGCATGATTATAAACTAATCGTAAACGCAGATTAAGATAAGTTGAAATTAGGATTCGATTCGCCTTGGTAATAAAGATTAGATTGAACATTTAGATGAGAATTTTCTTACTTTATCAACACTCTAAAATTAAGGTCGACCAACAGCAAATTGAAAATGAAACCTTTCTTTCATTCAAACCACTTGAATTCTCTCATTCAATTCATAATTCCAATGGTACTATTACCTAATCATGTCCCTATATATAGTCCCCTTAGATATGATAATTAATATCCTACACAAAAATTAAATAACCAAGAAATGGGCTACTGTTATCATTCTTGTTCCACTTCTATGGCACCAACTTTGCTCTTTGGTTTTGCCATTTTTTGGCTATTGCCTCAGTCTGCATTTTGCATGACTAGACATTATACATTCAATGTATGTTAAGTTTCTAACCATAATCAATGTGTTTCCAATGACTTAATTTACCTTTACTTCTTCTGATTGTCTCTAATGTCATTGAAGCTAAATACATGTTTGTTCCTACAGATTGTGCAGCATAATGTAACGCGATTATGCACCACGAAGAGCATAGTTAGCGTCAATGGACGATTTCCTGGCCCTCGTCTCGTTGCAAGAGAAGGTGATCGAGTGATGGTTAAGGTGATTAACCATGTATCCAACAATATCTCTATTCACTGGTAAGAACTTAGAAACCATGAAAAGAACAGTATCGAGAAATGATGTCTTCCTATTTGTCAAAGTCATAGTAGATACATGTGCTGGTAGAGATGCTAATGGAATTAATCGAGGCGCATGCAAACTGATTATTCAAACACTTACCTGCATGCGGAAAAGTTGCTGAATGTATTGTTTGATGATATGCAGGCATGGAATTAGGCAACTTACAAGCGGATGGGCAGATGGACCAGCATATGTAACACAATGTCCGATACAAACTAACCAAAGTTACACGTATAACTTCACGATCATCGGTCAGAGAGGAACTCTGTTCTGGCATGCTCATATTTCATGGCTGAGAGCAACAGTTTACGGACCGATTATCATCCTGCCACGGCATAATGAGTCCTATCCATTTAAGAAACCTTACAAGGAAATTCCAATTATTTTTGGCAAGTATCATAAACCAGAACCACTTTGTTAATTCCTTTTCATAGTCAAGTTTTTTTAATGATATGTTGTTTTTCAGGGGAATGGTGGAATGTAAATCCTGAGGCTGTTATTAACCAGGCTCTTCAGACAGGAGGTGGTCCAAATGTTTCAGATGCATATACCATCAATGGTTTCCCAGGGCCCTTGTATAATTGTTCATCTAAAGGTATAATCAATGGCTATAATAATGACAAACACAACGTTTTCATCATAAAGAATAATCATTTTAGCCATTTGTATTTAGGTGTGCATTATTACACAACTCACATTACTTTCTCAGCACTTAAGGTTAATCTCAAATTAATTAACCCCAGCCATCCCATCATAATGTTAATAGAACAAGTGATTGATCGAGGTTTAAAATCTTAAGACAAGTTAGGGGTCGGGAGCACCAATTCAGTATGTCAAATTGTCAATTTCGAAGTGAAGTTTTTATCGAAGAATTAACCTAATAAATAGCCGCATATTCAACTCATTAAATTAAAAATAGCCGGTGGATGTATAATATACGTATAATCCATGTATAGTATGTGCATAACTTTATATAATCCATGTATAATTGTACACCGACTAGAAAAAAACAAACAGTGAATCTGGCAGGTTGTTTGCGTAATGATCCCAAGTTTATTTAATGTTTCATGGAACTCCCTCTACTTTTCTTGATTTCAGATACATTCAAGCTGAAAGTGAAGCCAGGAAAGACTTATATGCTACGTTTGATCAACGCTGCACTGAATGATGAAATGTTCTTCAGCATTGCCAACCACACCCTCAACATCGTCGAAGCAGACGCTGTTTACACCAAACCATTTGACACAAACGTAGTATTTATTGCCCCTGGCCAAACCACCAATGTTCTTCTTAGAACAAAGCCGCATTACCCAAACGCCACCTTCTTAATGGCGGCTCAGCCATATTTCACCGGCCAAGGAACGTTTGACAACTCCACTGCTGTCGGAATCCTAGAATATAAACCCCCCTTAAATGGTTCTCCCACCAACAAAAATAAAATCAAGGTCTTTAAACCAACTCTACCAAATATAACTGCAACAGGTTTTGTTGCCAATTTCACCAAGAAATTCCGCAGCTTAGCCAGTGCTCGATTCCCAGCAAACGTTCCACAAACTGTTGACAAGCGTTTTCTGTTTACAGTAGGACTCGGTTCGAGCCCATGCCCTAAAAACATGACATGTCAAGGACCTAATGGCACAAAATTTGCAGCATCAGTAAACAATGTATCTTTTGCTCTTCCAACAACAGCACTTCTGCAATCTCATTTCTTTGGACAATCAAACGGAGTTTACACAACAGATTTTCCGACCAACCCTCAAAATCCTTTCAACTACACAGGAACACCACCAAATAACACTCTAGTAACCAACGCAACAAAGACTGTTGTCTTGCCGTTTAATTCGAGTGTTGAGGTTGTGCTACAGGACACTAGCATTCTTGGCGCTGAAAACCATCCCCTTCATCTCCACGGCTACAATTTCTTCGTGGTTGGTGAAGGGTTTGGCAACTTTGATCCTAACAAAGACCCTGCCAACTTCAATCTCAAGGACCCTGTAGAGAGGAACACGGTTGGTGTACCTGCTGGTGGATGGATTGCTTTTAGATTCTTCGCAGATAACCCAGGTAAGAACTTTTATTTTCTTTAACAAATCAATTTTCTTCGACGAAAATGATGATCCTAATTAAATTGCAAGTATGAAACAGGAGTATGGTTCATGCATTGCCATTTTGATGTGCACACAAGCTGGGGACTGAGGATGGCTTGGATCGTGTTAGATGGGTCATTGCCGAGTCAAAAGCTGCCTCCTCCACCTTCAGATCTTCCTAAATGTTGAACAAGAATTGAAATTCAACGGCTCGCTTTGCAATTTCTTGAGTGTTTTTTATCTCCTTTTTCGTTCCGGCTAATTTTTGTTTATTAAGTTAATGTGTTATTCTTTTCTGTTTCCTTGAAACAGTTCAAAAGAAGTGTGAACAATGTTCTTCACCATTACACTTTCGCCACTTCTCTTAAACGTTCACTTCGAATCCTTCATATCAAATGATTTCATTTGTTCAAAATTTGGAAGTGTATATACATTTACACAGGAACAATAACAAACGCGTAAAATTCTTATTAGTGTGTTTGGACAGGCATCCATGAGCCAGGATTTGAAGCTCATGTGATTTTGATCTTTCAAGTTAGTGGGTTCCAAATTAATAATTTGTGCATATTCAATAAATTTCTTAAGACATATACCTTATGTGGGCCAAAGATATTGGGTTCGACCTAAAGATGTCAAGGGGCTCGGTCGGTCGGGGTAGAGGAAAAGGAAGTCGGCCGGTTTCGATTCCGGTTATTTTTTATCGTGTTTACCGGTTCCGAGCTTCCCCGGTGCTAAATTTAACTGGAATAGTTCCAGGCCTAATGGGCCGGGTTGGTTTTCTTTAAGAAAATTTTTGTATTTTGTATAACAATTGTAATTTATATTAAGATAAAGTAAAAATATAAAACACTAAAAACTAACGTATAAAAAGAATGTTTAAATAAATTTCAAAGGTTTTAAAAGCATTATATTTGAAAAATTCATTACGAATATAACGTAATACAATGAACATGAAGAAAATATAACTTATAATATAAGTCTTATATAGGAGAAATTCAAAAATAACCAGATTTACAAGTGATCATTCAAAAATAGCCATAGTTTTAAAAGTAATCGAAATTTAACCACTTTTCATGTACAGATAAATATGAACGAAAACACTGTTCAAAATCCGAAAAATACTCCAGCATAATATACTTGAATTCCAGTATAATATACTGGAGTTCCAGCAACGTATACCGGTCTAGTATATTATGCTGGAAGTTCATACAGAGGTGCTCGAATCTCTAATATATTATGTTGGAATTTTCCGTGTGTTGGAGTTTCAGCATAATATGCTGGAAGTTCATACACAGGTGCACCGAACTCCAGTATATTATGCTGGACCGGTCTCTGTTGCAACAAAATAATGGCTATTTTTCAATGACTTGACAAACGCTGGCTATGTTTGAATGACCAGTCCAAAATCTTGCTAGCCCGTGTTATTTTACGTCTTATATGGAGTGTTGATAACTTGATATGTAAGGATCAAACTTCAAAGGCTTTCATTTCAAATTTTCATTGCATAATTATACTTCAAATTAATCTAACAAGCTAAAACATTAAGTTTAAATAAGTCTAATAATTTTAAAATAACACAAATTGTCTTAAATCAACTTAAATATTGGAGGACGCTCAAGACAACTCTTCATATGCCTCCTTAAACCGCATGTGCCCCCCCCCCCCCCCCCCCC
>ML427395.1:18669-60123 GCA_005239525.1 Nicotiana knightiana
GCCCCCCCCCCCCTCCCCCACTTGCGACAAACATTTAAGACTCGACCACAGTTCTTGCACTTTACTTTGCGAACTTCTTCATTTTCTTTTACCACCTCACAGTGTTCCCAGACATATGAGCGCACTCTAGAAGCACGGGGCATGATTTAACTTGAATTGAGAATTTGGTTTTGAGAATTGTGAGATGAGTGAAGAAATAAAGAATAGAGGAGGTCTATTTATAGTTTTTCAAAGGGTTAAATTAGCGAACAATAAAATTGTTATTTTTAAAAATAAAGGCCCAAAAAAGGGCAATTCTTGCAAATTAGTCGTTGGGCAACGGTCAAAATGGCAGCTGATTGTTGCCAACGGTAAACTTTATAAAAAAAAATTGAACTAGTCGTTGAACCGGTCCGGACCGATCCGATTAACCGCTTCCCAAATGACTTGATTTTAACGGGTCATACCAGTCCGGTTAACCGGAACCAAAATTTTACTCGACACAGACTTATCCCCTTACACCGGGCTGGTCCTGTCCGATCGAAAATCGATCGGGGCTGGTCCGAAATCGGGCCAGCCTGGCCCGTTTGACACCTTTAGTTCGGCCTAATGTTATTTAGGCACAAATTTTTTATAGAATAACAGTAAGCAATATTTAGCTCATCCATAAACCCAGGGATCTAGATGTGATTGTACTAAAGGAGAAATCTATTCATAATAAATTTTTAACTGTTCTTTTTGATTCCTTAAGTTTAGGTATGAGAAACTTGTGCATGCGGATTCGACCGCCAATTCAAAGTGGCAGGACAAGATTGTGCACCCACTCTCATTCTTCAATTTATCCCTAAACGCTTCTGTGCAATAAACTTTATTTATAATTTTATGTATTGTATTGTATCGTATTATTATAATTGTTGAGCGATAATCATGCAAGACCAAACAGGGAGATAAGCAATAACAAGGAGCAAAAATCATTATACTAAGACGATGTTACTCTGAACTAATATTTTTCTTTTCAATTTCACAAAACTTGTACCTAAAGCTCCTTAAAGTATAACAAACCTAGTGTCACCAACAAAAATATTTCAAAGAATGAAGGGTACTCTTAAAAATAATAAAAGGGAAGAAAAACAAGATAAATGTTCGTATTAACATATAAAAGATCAACATTTAGGAAGATCAGCTGGTGGAGGAGGTAACTTCTGCTTAGGACCTTTTCCATCCATAACCATCCAAGCCATTTTCAACCCCCAACTTGTGTGTACTTCAAGATGACAATGCATGAACCATACTCCTATAAATTCATATACACATCCATAAATATCATGTCAAAAAATAAAAAAGAATTCAACTGATTATCAGTATATATAACTTAAACTATAATTAATACCTGGGTTGTCAGCAAGGAAGCGAATGGCGACCCAACCTCCAGATGGTACACCAACAGTGTTTCTTTCAGCAGGGTCAACGAGGTTAAAATTTGCAAGGTCCTTAGTAGAATTATAATTTCCAAAACCTTGACCAACCACAAAGAAATTAAAACCATGGAGGTGAAGAGGGTGACTTTCAGCACTAATGATACTTGTGTCTTGCATAACTAATTCAACACTAGTATTAAAAGGTAGCACCACAACTTTTGTGCCTGTGGTCACAAAAGTATTGGTTGGTGGATTTCCTGTGTAATTGAATTTAAATGGTGGATTGATTGGAAAATCTGTGGTATAAACACCTTTGGATTGGTTGAAAAAATGAGATTGTAAAAGTGCTACATTTGGTTGAACAAAGGATATATTGTTAACAGAAGCTGCTAATTTAGTGTTATTTGGTCCTTGACATGTTTGGTTCTTAGGGCATGGACTCAACCCTAATCCTACAGTGAAGAAAAAACGTTTATCAACTTTTTTAGGAACATTGGCTGGAAATTTTGTATTGGCTAAACTTCTTATTTTCTTGACAAAACTTGTAGCAAAAGTTGTGTCATTGAATATAGGAAGTTTTGGTTTTAACAGAGGAAATTTGCTGCTCCTGTTGGTGTTATTAGAGGGTTGATGATATTCTAAGATTCCAGTGGTGGTGGAATTATCAAAGGCAGCAGGACCAGTGGCGTAAGGCCGAACCGCCATGAGGAAGGTGGCATTGGGATGATAATGTTTGGTTTTCAAGAGGACATTTGTGGTTTGTCCTGGTGTTATAAGAATTGTGTTAGTCTTGAATGGTTTCACATAAACTGCATCAGCTTCAACAACGGTAAGGCTATGATTTGCTATGCTGAAGAAAAGTTCATCATTCAGTGCAGCATTGACTAATCTCAGTAAATATGTCTTCCCTGGTTTCACCTTCAATTTGAATGTATCTGCAAAATGTACGAAAGTTCAGTTATTTTAATATGACAAAAATAGTTTTATGACTTTACTGTTATAGTTACGTGACAAGAAAATACTTTTATGATAATTTTACTGTTATAGTGAGGTTGAAAATACCTTTAGCAGAGCAATTGTAGAAAAGTCCAGGAAGACCATTGATGGTATAAGCATCAGAAATATTTGGAGCTCCTCCTGTTTGAAGGGCTTTACTAATAATTGTTTCTGTATCTGCCTTCCACCATTCACCTACAGTCCATGCAAATACATACAAGTATTTTTTGTTAAAAGTTACTGTATGACAATTAAAAGGGCATCTCGCGTTCCCGCATGGTCCGGGGAAAAACCGCATCCCAAGAGGGTGTGATGCATGTAGACAGTCAGTGACTGATTCCATGACTTGAACCCGTGACCTATAGGTCAAACAAAGAGAACTTAACCGTTGCTCCAAGGGTCCCCTTATACTGGATGACAATAGACTAATGAAATTAATAATTAAGTTGAATATTACCAAAAAGAATGGGGACTTCCTTGAAGGGTTGTGGAAAAGGGTAACCAACACCTTTCTTTGGAAGAATAACAATGGCTCCATAGAGTGTAACTCTCAGCCATGAGATGTGAGCATGCCAAAATAAAGTTCCTCTTTGACCGGTGATTGTGAAATTGTATACATAACTCTGCCCTGTCTGAATTGGGCATTGTGCAATATAAGCAGGCCCATCTGCCCATCCACTTCTTAGTTGTCTCACTCCATGCCTGGAGTCATGTAATGAACATAAACTTTTAGACTAAACAAACTGCACCCGTAGGCAAATTGGTGTATTTGATATTTTGGTAACTGATAATGGGCTGAATTCACGTAGTTTAGCATATAATTATATTCTAACTTAATGAGATTTCACAGTCTTAAGTGAGTTAAATGATGTTATATTGGCTTTAATGGTGATTTTGTGTTCCACAGAAGTACAATGAGCTATTGAGGACTTATGACGGTGATCCGGGCGAAATTGAGGAATGACAGACTATGGGGTAACTCTGAAGTGATTTGGAAGCTGGAAATTTGCCAAGACAGTAGGAAACCCCACTAGCGCGGGCATTAGCGCGAGACTAGGGCGCCCGCACTAGTCCAGTGAGCTGCCGGGCAGTGTTAAACCCCATTAGCGGGGGCTGTAGCGCGAGACTAGCGCGCCCGCGCTAATTCCAACGAAAATAAGACGCGGAGAAGGGTAAATTTGGGAGCTTGGGGCCAATCGACTTAACATATAAAAGGTTCAACTCGTCCAAAGGAGTGTATTATCTAGGTTTTAAGTTTAGAGTAAGAAAAAGCAAGGGCAAGAAGCAAGGAGAGCAATTGGGCATCAATCTACATCTTCTTCTCTTGCAAATTTGATCATTGTCATGAATNCATATTTATGTAGTTGTTTGAAAAACACCACTCCCGGAGTACAGACGAAAGTCATAACCAAGGGTTTAGAGATTGGACTAGATAAAGATACCTCGGGTGCAATCTAAAGTGAGCTGTAATACAATCTAGCTAGCGTAACTTGAGAGAGTGCGTCTAGTAAATTATCATAATTACTTGAGAGAGATTTATTGTAGCTGGAGTGTTCATGATTAATAGAGACAACTAATCAAACTATAGGAAGTATCCAAGAAAGAAGTTCACCAACGGGGGAAACCATAACCTTAGATCTTTATCGCATCTGTTTACATCTCAACATTAGTTGCTTTTAGTATTTAATCTCAGTTAGTCGTAGTAGTAAGACTACGGAAAAAGTGTTATTCATAATCTTTGGAAACTTGATTATTGAGGATTGAGTGGTCTAACGACAATAATTGATAGGTTAATTCCCTGAGGGATTCGACTCTAGGCTAAATACTCAGATATATTTGCAATGCCCGTTTCGTCTTTTTATAAGATATAGTTAAGCGTGATCAGTAACTCTGTTTTTTTAATGCTTTGAACATAAACTTTTTGTGAATGCTTTGAAGTGAAAAAATTGAAAAACCGTATTATTGAAGTTTTTTCAAAAAAATTCGAAATTCAACTTAGAATGAAATTTGAAATTTACATGGCCAAACACTGATTCCATAGGAAAGAAATATCTTCAAATAGGAAATGTTGTTACGTACCAATGAATGGTGACATTGTAGTGAACATGGTTAACAACCTTGATAACAAGTCTGTCTCCTTCTCTTGCAATAATTCTAGATCCTGGAAACTGGCCGTTCACAGTTACAATGCTCTTTGTTTGACATAATCTCGTCATATTTTGCATTCGAATCTGCAATTGCAGAGACATTTTATAAGAAAATTAGAAAAGAACATAATAAAATGCACTAATGGGAAGTGATAAACCATATATATAACACGTACATTAAACTTGTAGTGTCTGGTAATCCCTGCATGCTTTGCAAGTGCTAGTGTATCTGCTAAAACCAACACAAATATAGTCAGAAAAATGAGATTATAACACTTGAGAAAAGAGTACGCCATGTCTCAAATTTCTTTTGTTTCTTCTTGTTTGAATATATATATGTATATAGAGAGAGATGATTAATGAGTTAAAATCTAAGTTGCTTTGGATGGTAATGAAAATGGAAGATTTATATATATATATATATGTATATATTGTGCGCGTTTGGTCAATTAGGTGGTTAAATAGACTCCAAATTGGCCTGCTTAGGGTGTTGGCCTAACCATACTTTTGAGTGATGTTCAAGTTTGATAAATATTCTGTTATTGTGTGTTCATATTCCACATAACGGTTTCTCAATTAATTCTCCAAATCTGGTGGATGTTTGCAGCTTCCTTTTTCTTTAGGAGCTTTTTATCCATCAAATTTTTATGAGAGAATAAAATTATGTTTTACCTACTTCTTTCTTTTCTTTTGATAGTTAGGAACTGAGAAAAAGGACGAGACCATTCAATTATAAGATGTCACTTTTAATTTTTCTAACATAACGAAATTTTGCAATCTTGATTACGACCAGAAGACAAAAAAGGGAATTCGTGCATGCATTGCATGGTGATTAATCGGTGAATTTCCCTCGGCGGAGCTAGCTTATTAGGTGAGGATTCGACTGAACTCAGTTACATTTGCTTAAATATTATATTTGTGCTAGAAAATTTATCAAACATGTACAAATATCTAATTAAGAACCCGGTAACTAAGATAAGCTACCACTACTAAAACCTGTCAAAAAAAGCGTCCAGAATAACCGACTGAAATCGTCGGGATCGAACAAAAACCGACCGATTTCCGATCATTTTCAATTCGTCGAAAAAAGATGGTCGCAATTGGGGAGCGACCGCAGTCAGTTGATATTTCCGACTGAAGTCGGTCGGTAATTGTCAACGCACTTTGACCAAGTTATCTGACACAAGATAATCTTACCGATAGAATTCGGTCGGTATTTTTGAAAATAATTTTTAATTATTTTTAGATTACCGCCAGCGTCAGTCGGAATTTTATTTATTCATTTTTTAAAAAGTTGTTCAATTCCGACCCATTTCGGTCGGAATTATTAAAATATTTAAAATTTAAAATCAAAATTCCAACCGAAGTCAGTTGGTATTATAAAATATTTAATATTTAAAATCAAAAATTCTGACCGAAGTCAGTCGGTAAATTTAAATTTCTGAGAAATCAAATGAACATTTCTGACCAACTTCAACCGGTAGACGGTCGGATTTCTGGATATTTTTTTGGCATAATACAACTGTTTTATAGTTGTACCACTTTCCAACAACCAATCACCTATAATGGCAGCATTACGTTGCTGACATTCAACCAATAACAACAACAACAGCAACAACAATAACAACAACAACAGCAACAACAACAACAACAGCAACAACAACAACAATAACAATAATATCAACAATAACCCCTATCAAAACTATATTATTAACAAAAAATCATCCCATCTCCACTAAACTATATTAACAAAATATCACACCCAACAATAAAATGTTTCACAAGTTAAAAGTTCAAACATCATTCAATGAGTGTTTTGTAATACATCATTTTCATCTCCACTACTAGAACCTTCATCGTCGGCATGGTTCGAAGGATCATGACGAGAAGGAGACACATCTGGGGAAGGCTCACGAGACCGGAGAATGGGGAAAACACCACTAGCAAGAAGATTGGCCAGCTGACCTTGAAGGACACTAAATTGTTGGTCCATATTTTCTAGCTAAACTTGAAGGGTATCAAATTGTTTATCTCTCTTTTGTTCTCTACCCTTTCTCTCTTCAAGCTCTGCTGTCAGCTTTGCGATCTTTTTCTCCATAGACGAGAGAGTCGACCTATCAATTTCCCCGCCCTCGGCGGAAGTCCTTATACCTTGCAATCCATCCCTGTAGCGCTGCAATGATCTCTCTGGAAGGCCGTATGTTATCCCCTTTTTAGGACCACTGACAACATCCAAACAATATTTTGCGCTTCTTTGTCTGAAAGGGGTGGTCACTCACCTTGCTTATTCAGTGCAAGCTCTGAGTGTACTCCTCCACATTAGTCTTGTAGCTACCTTTTATTTAGAAGATAGAAATATTTTAACTATATAATATTATAAACACTAATTTCAGGTTATAGTAGTTATAAAACTTATATATATAGTCTCCGCCAGGTCCTCGACCAATATAGTTGGATCATCTGTGCCTTCTTCTTCCGAATGTGAGTCTCCATGAAAAAATCATCATGAGTCATCTTCCTCCCATATTTTTTTCCTACAAATATAATAAAACATGTTAACTAAATTAAAATATATAAATATAGTTCGATAAAAATAGAATTAAATATTTTAAGAAATTACCAGTAGTCTCCTTGCAGTCCCCATGCTCCTTGCACCCACACAGTGCAAGGATCCGCTCTTCTCAGATGCTCGGGCTTTCTTTCCCTATTCCCAAATGTGTGGTAGAATCCATGAAGGATTCTTGATCTTCTTCTGAGTAGAATTGAAGGAATCAGCTAGTCTCTTACAGTATTTGAACTCAAAATGTGCAAGAATGGCATTGTTATGATGGTCCTCCCAGGCAAACTTAGTCTGCAAATGAACTGTGTAACATTATATGAAATTATTGTTAATGTAATTCTTGAATAGATAAGAATTACATTAAAACCTTAAATTGGTTGAAACTTTGTTCCACAAGCTCTGGTGGAAACTCACTCCAAGTCACATAGGTTGCATCATACAACAGGCCAAGAGCTTCAGTGATTACCTTTGGTTTGATGACTAGGGATGAACCTGCAACATAGCAATTACATTAAATAAACAAGACTAGTTAGTATAATTCAGCAAAAACAAAGAAGTAATAAATAAATCTTACTCATTGATAACGATCATACCGCACTTTCTCTGGATCATCTTCCTCCAATAAATCTGAAGCATGTGTAGAAGGGGAGGTATCTGGATCAGCGCTACTATCCCGAAGGCGATGTCTAGAAATGCTAGGAGACAAACTCGGTGGAGAGGGAGACGGGGTCATTGATGAAGATTGATACGATCTAGACCCCTGCTGCGATCCGAGAGGCTAAAATCTAGATTGATGCGATCCAGCTGGTGGTGAAGCAAATAGAGCAAATGACGGGCGTATCACCACATGGCCCTGTGACTGCTAACTCGATAGACCCATGTAACTATATGCAGGATCATGTGGAGGAAGTGGAGTATAGCCCTGTGGTGGAGAATGGTAAGAATACTTCTCGGAGGGCGAATGGTTGGTAGTATGATGAGTAGATGGATGTGGTAAAAAAATGTGTGCCTAGAAGTTTGCTTCCGACCATCAACAGTGGAGGGATGCAAGTGTTGAGTGGAAGGAAGCGAGGGTATAGCACCATCCTCGTAATTAATAACGACCGGCCAGCATGAATATGGTATTGCAGAAATAGAAAATGACGTGAAACCATCAGCACAAAACCCAACCGAACATTCCTCAGCATATCCGGATACGTCCTATCAAAATGCTTTCAAGCTTCGCCATCTAAAGGATGACACATAACACCGGACAGCCTTCTATTTTCATAATGCCATCTCATATGAGGAGCGAAACTCATTGATGCATACAACATCTTTAATCTAGGAATAAGAGGTAAATAATTTATCGACTTCACATCAACATTCTTTCGGCTGGAAACCCGCTTAAAACGAGGTTTTTCACAAAATTTAGTACTTTCTAAATCTCCATCACCATTATAATACAACATACAACCATCTTTACAACAATCGATTCTCATAGACGAGAGTCCTAACTTAGAAACTAATCTTTTAGCCTTAAAAAATTCTTCAGGTATGTTGAAAGTTGGGTCAACTAGTTTACTCATAAGGCCAATGAAAGAATCTAACCCCGCTAGAGAAATATTGGTATTTGATATGATACTTAATAATCTAACAACTGAGAGTGCATACTCTCTTCCCATTAGTTGACGACTAGTGGTCCCTAACTGTTCATAAAAATATTTTGCCTCTTCGTTAGGAGGTTGTTCAACACTTTCATGGGTTTCAAAATCGAAGTACATCCCTAAAGCATTCGCAACAATTTCAGGGTATCTAGGATGTTGAACGCTATTCTCCACCGACCTACTACTTTCACCAACAATTACGTTATGAAATACACCATCAGTACCATCAACCTCCATCACTAGTCGACACAAAATAATTATCCATAAACCCCTTTCTATAAAGATGAGTCGTAACATCCTCTGAACCCAAAAATTCAAATACTTGCACTTCGTACAAAGACACCTAATCATCCCTCCAATCTGAAACAGTTCAAGTGACATTGCATGCCTAATAAATTTCTTAACCACTTCTATAAATTCCTCCCTCGAAAACCGACGATTAGGATAGTTCCTATTATACCTCCAACTATGATATTTCATCTACATAAAGAACAAATAAATTACATGTTATATTAGTCATAATTCGAGTTAATTTATAGAATTAAGTTACATAATAAACTTTAGTTACGAAGTACAATATTTACTTACTATAATATTGAATTAGTTAAGCCATTCAATTAGACTAACTCACTAGTTATTAATCATAGTTAATAAATCCTAAATCATAATTTAATATTATACATCCAACTGCAATATTCCATCTACGTAAAGAATAAATATAGAATTAAGTTACATAATAAACTTTAGTTACAAAGTACAACATTTACATACTAGAATATTAAATTAGTTAAGCCATTCATTTAGACTTATTCACTAACTATCAATCATAATTAATAAAACCTAAATCGTAATTTAACTACGATATTCCATCTACATAAAGAACAAATATAGAATTAAGTTATATAATAAACTTTATTTACAAAGTAAAACTTTTACTTACTAGAAATTGAATTAGTTAACCATTCAATTAGACTAACTCACTTACCATTAATCATAATTAATAAACCTTAAACAATTTAATCTGCCCTAAATCAAACTTTAATAAGCCCTAAATCGTGATTTTGTAAACCCTCAATCTAAAGAATTATAAATAAATTATAATAATCCCAAAATTCCAAATTGTAAGCCCTGATTTATACAACTGAAAGATTTAAATAATGAAAATTAACAAATATAGATAACTAACCTTCAAAGAGAGGATAGGGGTATGATTTTGGGAGTGGCGCGGCAGTGGATAGCGCAACAGCGATGGCGGAGGAGCAGTGGTGGCGCGGCAGGGGTGGGACCAACGAAGAACGGGGAGAGACGAAGTTTGGGGGGGGGGGGTTGATTTTGGGTNTGATTTGGGTGGGATTTGGGAAGGGTTCACAGATGTGGAAGAAAGTGTGAGAGAAAGAAAAAGAGAAAAATAGGGAAGAAACCCATATGTTGGCTCCCTAAATTTAGATTTTCCGACCGACCTCTATGATTATCCCTCCCCCTCCCCCTCCCCCTCCCCATCCCCCTCTCTCCAGGGGCGGCTCAAGCATATGCAGAGGGGAGGGGCTAAAGCCAAAATTTATTATGTGGCCTAAATTTTTAAAAGGAAGTTATAAGATATATTTTATTTGAAATCTATTCTTCTAGATTTTTGAGATATAAAGTTGTTAATAATTATTTTTGTAATCGATTTTTTCTAATAATTCTTTTTCAATTGATATTATAGCCAACTCATTTAGTCTTTCATAAGATATTGTTGATTTTAGATAAGATAATATATAGCAATAGAAGCATAGAACTATTGGAAGCTTAAAAGTTTTAATTTATTGAACACTTAAACTAATAAAATCTTGGAGAAAGAATGTGAATAAAAATATTAAAGAGAAAGATAAAAATATGTAGGAGTATTTGAAATATGAAGAGATTGGGAAAAGAAAGATTGACTTGAAAAAATTAATAAAGGGAGAGTAAAAATTTTACACGTTATCTAATGAAGGAGTAAAAAGTAAAAAATTTGAACGTTGAAAAAACTATTCATCTACCCATTTTTAAGCAAGTCAAATAATAACTTTATTTATATGTATAAAGAGCTTTCTTTCCTTTTATATTAAAAACTCTACTTTTGTATTAAAAGTATTAAATATTATTTTTTAAATACCTATAAACCTATAACTTTTAAAAAATGGCCCCCCAAATTTAGGTGCCTAAGGCATAAGCCATGTCTCTTATAACATTAGAGCCGGCCTTGCCTCTCACTCTCTTTCTATATATATAAGGTCACTATTTTACGAAGAATTTATGTTATTACTATTTTTAACATATTACCAACTAATGTTTATAAGGAGATTTACCCTGTAATATTTAATAAGTAACCTGATTGTATTTTTGCACGTACGCAAAACTTAATACTAGCGTTTAGGGGGAACAGAGGATAATAAATGTACAAGAATAGTGATGATTAAAACTATTGTTATGGATAGAAAAATTAATTTATCAATATCAACGTCATAAATGACAGCTGCAATCTGTGACTTGGAGTGGAAATTGCAATACTAATCAAGTTAAAGTGAAGAAAATGGTTATCATTTCATGAACCAAAAATTGGCAAATTGTAAGCTAATCAGTTGCACTCATTCTCCAACTTTTAACACTTAAGTGCTAATCAAGTCTGGGACTTAATCTTAACTTCATCTTCTGTTAGTTGCTGTCGGTTGTTCGTTTTTCTCAATTGTTGTGTACCTAATAACAACTTTGATGTTTATTGATATCTTTTTTTTTTTTCCTATCTGTAAATTTGTAAAAATTCCAATTAGAATGAGCTCATTAAGACAATAATACACTTTAAATTGCCTCTGTGCTGTAGCTGAAACTAGAAAGAATTCACCTAGAGATTTTTTATACGGTCAAAACCGCGCCCATCCGATTTTACTATTTAACAGAGACCAGGGAGACGGATTGAGGATCGACCCCGTATTATCTCAGACCGAGATATGAGGATAAGGTACTGGGTTCGAGATTCGAAGTACCTGTTGAGGTCGAGACCAAATAATATAGACATCAAGCAAGACCGAAGATAGCGTAATAACGGAAAGCCGAGATATCCGTGATTAGTTAAGAATCATGGTGAAAATCACAAAACGGATCAAATCAAGAACGATTATTTAGCTAATCATGTGATTTCCTTCTGTAAGAATTCCTCCACTATATAAAGAGGGGTTCTAATCATCTGTAACCATCTTACTCTCGCATATCAGAGAAATATAATATTATTTCTCTCTTATACTCTCTTGTTCATCAGTTTACTTCATACTCCATAACATTATTGTCAACCAGTTCGAGGGCGATCTAGCTCGAGGGCTGCATTTCATTTCAATACCGGTTTGCTTTATTTACTGTTAATTTTTATTATTAATCATCGCATTTATCAATTGGTATTAGGTGAAATCACGTGTCCTTAAAACCACTTATAAGTTTAATTGTTATATGATTTTAAGGGTAAACAACTTGGCGCCCACCGTGGAGCTAAGGATAATAGTGATTGCCTGGTATTAATTCTCATAACACACACTGCTTTACGCTTATTCCTGTAAGTGTTTTTGATATCAGGATCAGTATGTCGAACTCATAAACAGTACCCATACACGCCAACAACGGCCTTGGTTTTCATGGAGAAAACAACAACATAGCCGTTCCAAGGATCGAAGTACCTCAGCCTGGCCTCGAGGGAGTACCGATTGCAAATCCCGTCAATATTAGTTCCCATGTCGCCCTAAATGCAAAGCTGGGTGTTGATCTCGAGAATAGTGTCCACAGGGAAGTTCGATCAGGTGGTCGAGGTACACAAGGAGAAAAATACGGTAGAGTCAGCCTTCAATTGATATTTGAAATGTTACAGGCTCAACAAGTTGCAATAACGCAACTACAAAATCAAAACCATGCACCGAGTGGGGTCAAACCCGAGTCGTCACTAGAAGTTGTTCACATGGACGAACCAGTACTGGAGAGGCCAAAAGCGAATGAATCGGGGATTGAACCTTCCATTGTAAAGATGCTCGAGGATCTCACAAAGCGAATTGAATCAAGGGAGAAAAAGATCGAGGAAAACGACAAAAGGTAGAAATGTACAACTCCTGAGTTTATCAAATTCCGGGGGAACCACCGATTCTGAAAGGGTTGGATTCGAAGAAGTTCGTGCAGAAGACTTTCCCCCCAAGTGCAGCTCCTAAGCCCATCCCGATGAAATTTCGCATGCTAGAAATTCCCAAGTATAATGGGACCACCGACCCTAATGAGCATTTCACTTCTTATACATGCACAATAAAGGGGAATGATTTAGAGGACGACGAGATTGAGTTCGTTCTGCTGAAGAAGTTTGGAAAAACTTTATCAAAGGGGGCGATGATATGGTACCACAATTTGCCGCCCAATTCCATTGATTCCTTTACCATGCTTGCAGATTCCTTCGTCAAAGCACACGCCGGAGCAATAAAGGTCGAGACTAGGAAGTCTGACATCTTCAAAGTGAAACAGAAGGACAACGAAATGTTAAGGGAATTTGTATTTCGGTTCCATATAGAACGTGTGGACCTACCCCTGGTCATAGATGATTGGCAGTCCAAGATTTTACTCAAGGTTTGAACGTACGAAATTCAGTGGCCTCACACCAGCTAAAGTAGAATTTAATTGAGTATCCAGCTGTGACCTGAGCCGATGTGTATAATCAGTATCAGTATAAAATCAAGGTCGAGGATGATCAGTTGGGAACTCCTTCCGGTTCCGTTTATCCAAGCAGGCCCGTCGGCGGAATTCAAAGGAACATCGACAAAGAACCCCGATTGAACAGGGATCAGTATCAACCATGCAGTGGAGATCGTAGGAACATCGGCCCTGTACGCAATCCTGTTCGAAGCGATCGAAGAAAAACTTGAGGACAGAGCTCCCGAGGTCTCATGATTATCAGTGGTTTCGATAAACATGTCGAGCCCACAGAAGCACCACGACTATTAGAATACAACTTCAGCATCGATGCATCAGCTATTGTATCGGCCATTGGGCAGATCAAAGATACCAGATGGCCTCGACTCTGCAGACCGATCCGGCCCAGAGGAACCTAAATCAGATATGCAAATACCATGGTACTCATGGTCATAGAACGGAGGATTGCAGACAACTAAGGGAGGAGGTAGCCCGTTTGTTCAACGAGGGCCACCTTCGAGAATTCTTGAGCGACCGAGCTAAGAACTACTTCATAGACAGGGATGCAAACAAGAAGAACTACAATACGTTATTCACATGATTGTTGGTGGGGTCGATATTCCACAGTGACCCATGTTCAAGCGCACTAAGGTGTCGATCACCAAGGAAAAGCGAACTCGAGACTATGTACCAGAAGGGACATTGTCTTTCAATGACGAGGAAGCAGAGGGGATCTCACAACCCCACAACAATGCGCTGGTAATATCTATTCTTATGAATAAAATTCAGGTTAAATGTGTTTTGATTGATCCAGGAAGCTCGGCCAACATTATTCGATCGAGGGTCATGGAGCAACTCGGCCTACAAGATCAGATAGTTCCCGCAGCTCGGGCTTTTAATAGCTTCAACATGGCGAGTGAAACTACCAAAGGTGAAATCATTTTGCCAGTAAATATATAAGGGACCGTTCAAGAAACAAAGTTCCATGTGATCGAGGGCGATATGAGATATAACGCCCTGATCGGACGACCCTAGTATCTTAACATGAGGGCGATCCCTTCAACCCTTCATCAAGTTCTGAAATTCCCAACACCGGAGGTAGTAAAAATGGTGTATGGGGAAAAACATGCCGCCGAAGAGATGTTTACGGTCGATGAAGTGATACCGGTGTCGGCGCTCTCATCAACAAAGGGATCGGAGTCAAAAGGAAAGTAGGAGGACAAATAGCAACCACATGCACCAGTCTCGACTCAGTCGGAGAAGCAGGGAGCAGACGAGGACGATGACTACTGGATCTCTCGATCCTTCATAATTTCCGACGATTTCGACGCAACCAAATTGATAGTCGAAGAGCTAGAACAAGTCATACTGATCGAGGACCTGCCCGAATGAAAGGTATACTTAGGCACGGGGTTGACTCCCGAGCTCAGGAAAAAACTTATTCAATTCCTTTTATATAACATGGATTGTTTTGCTTGGTCCCATCTCGATATGATAGGGATACTACCGGAAATCACTACACATCGGCTAAGTTTGGACCCGAAGTTCCATCCAGTAAAGCAAAAGAGAAGGCCTAAGTCCAAGGTTAAGCATGCATTCATCAAGGATGAGATAACCAAATTTCTCAAAATAGGGTCCATTCGGGAAGTAAAATATCCCGAATGGTTAGCAAACGTAGTGGTAGTTCCTAAGAAGGGAAATAAACTTAGAATGTGTGTAAACTATAAGGATTTCAACAAGGCCTTCCCTAAGGATTCATTTCCTTTGTCGAATATCGATCGCATGATTGATGCCATGGCCAACCACGAGATTCTCAGTTTTCTCGATGCCTACTCCGGGACCAATCAAATACAGATGAACCCGGAAGATCAGGAAAAGACTTTGTTTATCACTAAATACGGCACCTATTGTTATAACATAATGCCGTTCGGACTAAAATATGCTGGTGCGGCTTATCAACGCCTAGCAAATTGAATGTTCGAGGAACAAATGGGAAAATCAATGGAATTTTATATTAATGAAATGTTAGTTAAGTCGCTGTGAGTAGAGGACCATTTGAAACATTTGCAGGAGACCTTCGACATACTAAGAAAGTACCACATGAAGCTCAACCCGGAGAAGTGTGCGTTCGAGGTTGGATTGTGCAAGTTCCTCAGCTTTATGGTATCAAATCGGGGGATCAAGATCAACCCAGATAAAATTAAGGCCATCGAAGATATCATGGTCATGGATAATTTCAAGGTCGTACAAAGGTTAACACGGCGCATAGCCGCCCTAGGTCGATTCATTTTGAGGTCCTCAGATAGAAGTCACCGGATCTTCTCACTGCTTAAGAAGAAAGAAATTTTGGATGGACCCGAAATGCCAACAAGCCTTAGAAGAACTAAAGCGATACCTGGTGAGCCGCCACTTCTTCACATCCTGAAAGCAGACGAGCAACTCTACTTATACTTAGTAGTCTCGAAAATAGCAGTAAGTGGGGTCCTAGTTCGAGAAGATCAAGGTATGCAATTCCCTGTTTACTATGTTAGTCGTACCATAAGTGAGGCCGAGACCCGATACCCTAACTTAGAAAAATTAGCGCTTTCTTTAATAAGTGCTTCTAGGAAATTAAAACCATATTTCCAATGTCACCTGATTTGTATTGTAACTACCTTTCCCCTTCGCAATATTTTGCACAAACTCGAGCTATCAGGTCGATTGGACAAATGGGTCATCGAGATCAGCGGGTACGATATCGAGTATCAACCCCGTACGACCATCAAGTCTTAGATCTTGGCAGACTTTGTGGCCGACTTCACGCCATCCCTCGTACCCGAGGTCGAAAAGGAACTATATTAAAATCGGGTACATCATCGAGGGTGTGGACCCTCTTCACAGACAGCACTTAGAACGTGAAGGGGTCTGGGCCGGGAATTATTTTGAAGCCACCCACTGGTAATACAATTAGACAATCTATCAGAACTTCAAAATTAACTATCAATGAGGCCGAGTAAGAGGCCATGACTGCAGGTATCGAGCTGGATAAATGTTTGGGTGCAGAGGTCATCAAGGCCAAATACGATTTCCTACTTGTGGTAAACCAAGTCAACAGAACTTTCGAAGTCCAAGAAGATCGAGTGCAGAGTTACTTAGACAAGCTACAAGTGACTCTATATCGATTTAAAGAGTGGAACTCACAGTACCTCGGGAACAGAACAGCGAGGCCGATGCCCTTGAAAATTTGTGGTCATCGATCGAAGATGACGAACTTAGCTCGGGGACTGTTGTACAGCTCTCGAGGTCAACGATGGAAGAAGGACATACCGAAATAAACTTTACAAGTCTGACCTGAGATTGGAGGAATAAGTACATTGGATACCTAAGAAACGGGAAGCTTCCATCGGATCCGAAGGAATCGAGGACTCTACGCACGAAGGCAGCACGAATCATATTGGCCGAGGATGGAACGTTGTTTAGGAGAATGTTCGATGGACCATTGGCGATATGTTTGGGACCAGGAGACACCGACGAAGTCCTACGGGAGATTTACGAAGGCACTTGTAGAAATCATTCCGGTGTCGAGTCATTGGTTCACAAAGTTATCAGAGCAGGTTACTATTGGGACGATATGGAAAATGATACAAAAGAATTCATTCGAAAGTGCGACAAATGTCAAAGGTATGCACTGATGATTCACCAACCTGGGGATCAACTCCACTCAGTCTTATCCCCATGGCCGTTCATGAAATGGGGAATGGACATCATCGACTCTCTCCCATTGGCCCCAGGTAAAGCTCAATTTATTTTATTTATGACTGATTATTTTTCTAAGTGGGTTGAAACACAGGCTTTTGAGAAAGTCAGAGATAAAGAAGTCATAGACTTCATTTGGGACCACATTATATGTCGATTGGGATGCCTGCCGAGATTGTATGCGACAATGGGAAGAAATTCATTGGCAACAAAGATATTAAATTTCTCGAGGATCACAAGACTAAAAGGATTATATCAACGCCATATCATCCCAGTGGGAACGGGCAAGCCGAATCGACCAAAAAATCCATCAGTCAAAATCTTAAGAAGAGATTGACTCACGCTAAGGGAAAATGGAGAGAGATATTGACCGAGGTTATTTGGTCATACCGCACGACGTCAAAATCCTGTACGGGGGCAACGCCGTTTTCTTTAGTTTATGGTGCCGAAGCCCTTATCACGATCGAGGTCGGGGAACCTAGCCTTAGGTTTCAATATGCAACAGAAGAATTGAATCACGAGTCCATGAGTACGAACCTAGAATTTTTGGATGAAAGACGAGAGGCCACCCCTGTTCGAATCAAAGAGCCAATCTTCGACACTTCAAAATCGGGGACTTAGTACTGAGAAAGGTCACCCTCAACACTCGAAACCCCAATGAAGGAAAACTGGGTCCAAATTGGGAGGGACCATATCAGGTCCTCGACATTATAGGAAAAGGGTCTTACAAGCTTGGTACGAAGAACGATGAGAAATTATTGAACAATTGGAATGTATCACTCCTAATATGATACTACTGCTAAGGTATGACTTTCTCCATTTTCAATTATGTTTTAAATTAACCAATTGCAGGTGTTCGATCGAAGACATCGATGGATTCTTCAACACGAAGTCCTTAGGTCTGAAAGCGCGTGTTGCACTCTTTTTTCCTTAGACTGGGTTTTGTCCCAAATGGGTTTTTTCGGCGAGGTTCTTAACGAGGCAATCAAGAAAAATTCAACAGTATCCGAGGCTTCTCTACAATTAACCTCGGATATTGGGGGTCATCATCCTCGAATGTCGACTTTGTTGCAAGGAAAGTACTTCGTGTCAACAGGGTCGATAGGCAAATTTTGTAAGGGCCAAACGGTCGAATGAACCGTGCCCATATAGATTGCTCGAGCCCTGACAACAGACATTTACGCATGTATAATATTTATTAAGAGAAGTATTTTTCCTTTCCAAATATCTCATGCCTTAGAAAAATTCTACTTTACAAATTCATACTCTTGATCTATTGTATAAACAGGCTTAAGGTCACAACTGAAGTTCGAACAACTAACCCTACACTCGGGGACTGCCGTCCGAAAAATAAATGGGATCGAATTATTAAAACCTCGAGATCATAAGACCTTAAAAAGGCAACCTACGATTTTTATAGGCCACGGCCACCCCACCCAGGGATCGAAACATCGAACAAGCTCGAAGTGTAACGGTAAAAAAGCCTAAGAGGCAAGTCCCAAACTAAAAACGCTACGGCCAAATTAACACGGTTCGGAGACGTCCGAATTCTGTAGTAAAATTGCCCTTCAAATATTTTCACAAACTGGTTAAAAAGGCTATGCTCGACAAAATTACAAAGGGATTTGGTAATACCAAGCCTTGAAAACCCTAAGGGGTACAACATTGTTCGAACTCTCGAACAAGTCCTTATTTCGTGCCAAGACATTGTAAAACATTACAAAGGACTTCGATAGTATCAAGCCTCGAAAATATTAATGGATACAATGTTTTTAGGACTCTCAAACGAATTTCTTGTTTCATGTTAAGGCATTACAAATTTTATATAATATTCAAGCCGATAAGGGGAAAAAAGCCATTCTTTTTATAAAGGACGAATCGGCCTAATACAAAAGCCTAAGGGCCATTTTCTGTTTTGAGTTCGAGAGATCATTCTCACTCAATTAAAACCTAAGGGTTACCCTATTTCGAGTTCGAGAAAGCACTCACTCGGTCCTAAAAACTATACTAGTTCGGTTTCGGTCAAAATACCTAAACCTCGAACCAACTAATACTATTTCATAAAATGAAGCAAAATTTTATAAGGTAGAAACACGGAAAAATCTCACAAGCCAAAGACAGACAGAAAAAAAATTTCTTATATATATGCCAAAATTTATTTACAAATGCAATATGGCCAGGTCGAGGTTCCATACAAAAAATTCAAAGGGAAAACATCCTAAGTGCCTAATCTTCTCCGGGAGCTACATTTTTACCGTCGGGGTCCCCTCCTCTCTTGGATCCACTCACATTCCCGGTGCCATCATCATCAGAAGAGGCCAATGCCTTGGCTTCGGCTTCAAGCTCTTTAGCACTCTTGATCTCGACAGTGATATCGAAGCCTCGAGCATAGATCTCTTCGAGAGTCTCCCTTCGAGACTGGCACTTGGAATGTTCGGCTACCCAATATGCTCGAACTTTGGCAACCTCGGCGACTTCCTTTGCTCTAGCTTGAGCGGCTTCAGCGTCAGATCAATAGACAGCCACGATTGCCTCAACATCGGCCTTGGCCGGCTCGGCATCATATTTGGCCTTTGCAAGTTCTGTAACCAACCGAGCCTGGAGCTCCTCAATTTTCTTGGTTTATGCCAAGTTTTTCTCTTTCAAGACCTTGAGCTGGTTTTGGTCCGAGGACAACTTCACCTGGACAATCTCTTTCTCTGAGGCGAGACGGTCCATATTTTGCTTCCATGCTATGGTTTTCGCCTTCACCGCATCTACCTCTCCACGGAGCTACTCGATTATCTCGAGCTTATGTTGGACCTGTGAGATCGAATTGTTAGCCATCACTCGTGAACCGATTCCATGAGCTTGTAAGATTTTTATTACCTCTTCGGCCAGGTCGCTTTTTTCTTTCTGAGTCGTGGCTAGCTCAACTCGGAGGTCCTTGATTTCTTCTTCTTTCTGCCCACTAAGAAGTTTAAGGGAATTCTTCTCCTCGTTGAGCCTTTGAATATCGGCCTCGTACCAGCTCATTCGTGATCGAGACCTAGAAAATGCTTCATGATGAAGCATCGAGGCCTACACATATAGAAGAAAAGAAGTTAGACAAGAAAAGAAAAAACCACAAGTATGAACAAGGGGAGTTAAGGCTTACTCGATTCAAGGCTTGTTGAGCTCATTGAAGAGACACGTTTCTCTCCCACTTCGTTCATCAGGGCCTGGTCCTCCTCCATGACAAAACCCTGAAGATAACTAGCCACCCCTATGGGGGAGGCAAAGACTCGTGCATCCTCGGGGATCGAGATGACGATTTTTTGTTTGATCCCGGGGCTGACGCTCGGGGCAGGAAATTGACTAGTTAGTCTGAAACTCGAATAAGTCGCACCCGAATCCTTATTCAGTATCTCCAAGTCGCTTAGGCCAGTGGCATCCTCGATCCCAACAAAATAACCGCAGAAGGTGTCCTCCTCTCCGGGGGCTCCTTCTGCATCAGGAGTCTTCCTGGCTTGAGCCTCCCGAATCGTCTCCTCAAAAAATGAAGGGAGTGACGGGGAGTCTCCAACTTCTATTTCCCCAAGTGGGTCTCTTGGAGCATTCTCTTCATCTCGAGGAGCCTCGAGACCGGCCTCCACAGCCGATTTTTCTACCTTTTCGACTCGAGGTAAGGCATCTTCAAATTTTGCCAACTCGGGGACTCCACCCAAGTCTTCTCTCGAGGCCCCGTCAGCTCGGGGCAGAATGTTTTTGGCTCCTACCGGCTCGGTGGCCTTCTGAGCCTCGATGTTCATCTTTACTCGGGCCACCAGCCCGGGGTCATTTTCTTTCTCTTCTTCCTCTTCATCTGCCTCCCTTAGGAGTCGAAGAATCCCTAGAAAATGGTTTGATGTTCTTTTTGGATTAAGAGCCACCCTCTTATTAGGCTCTAGATCCTCGGAGGTCGAGGTCCTCTTTCTTTTCTTCTCCTTTACCGGCTTCAGGATCGAGAGTGAAATTTCTTCTTCACTATAGAGGCCTCATGACTACATCAAGAAATTGAGAAAGTTTGGAGGAATGTTTTAATCAAATCATTAAACACATGAAAAAGGCTTACCATGATTTTTGGCTTCGCATCGGCCTTTCGATAAATCCCACCGTGCGCGCTCAGCATACGTTGAGGTCGAGACTAGGTTCCTGACCCAGCTCTCGAGGTTAGGGATTGCACCGGGCGTCCAGGCAGCAGCTACGTCAAAAAAGAGCATCGATAAGAGAAAGTGAAGAAATAAAATTAACATGCAGATTCTAATAAATCATACTTACGTGTCATGTTCCATCTCTCGGGGAACGGCATGCTTTCAGCCGAAATCAAGTCTGAGGTCCTCACTCAGACGAATTGACCCATCCAACTCTGGTCTTTGTCCTTGTCTATGCTTGAGATGAAAACCTTGGTGGCCTGGCGTTGGAGTTTTATCAACCCACCTCAGTAGAGCCGAGGGCTATAGAACCTTATAAGGTGGTCAAGAATAAAAAGGAGCCCGTCGATTTTGCTCACGAATAATAGGAGCAATATTACGATCCTCCAGAAGGAGGGATGGATTTTTTCGAGGGTCACCTGATACTTTTTGCGGAAGTCCACGATAATTGGGTCGAGGGGACACAACGTGAAAGAGTAAGTGTAAACACTCAAGAAACCTTCCACATGGGTAGTAATATCTTCCTCAGGGGCTGGTATCACGACCTCATTGTTCTTCTAGTTACAATCCTTTTTCACTTTTTCGAGGAAATTCTCAGGTAACAAGCATATGTACCTCGATACCAGCTCGCAACGACCGGGGAACGACGAGGTTTTCTCGATCTTGAAATCGGAACTGATAACGCATCCCCCAGGAACACATTCCTCAAGGCGTGGTTCCACCGGTGTTTTCTCAACGACTGACCGAGATGATGAAGCGGTTTCTTTTTGAGGCACAGTCTTTGACATTATCGCCATTTAGTTTTGAGGTTAAAGAAAAATGAAGATGATGAAATTTGGAGTTTTGAGAAGAGGTTAACAAGGAAACTTGAAGAATGCTAAGAGCTTTGAAGATTAGAGCAGAAGAAATTGAAAGTAAAGTTTGAAAGAGTGGAAAAAAGGCTTATTTATGGGTTTCACGACGACGGTTCAAAATCGCTAGTGGTCGACCGTCAACTGACACACATTAATAACCTGAGGAACTGCACCAACGAGACATTTTGGTCACTTCTGTAGCTTACGTCCATCATGGAAAATCGGGGTAAAGGTCGAAGACTCAATTTGTTCTTCTCATTACACTCCAAAAAATGAGGGGACTCTCTGTATACGGTCAAAACCCGGCTCACCCGATTTTACTACTTAACCGAGACCAGGGGACGGATCGAGGATCGGCCACGTATTATCTCAGACCGAGATATGAGGATAAGGTACTGAGTTCAAGATTTGAAGTACCTGTCGAGATCGAGACCAAATAGGATAGACATCGAGTAAGACCGAAGATAGCATAATAACGGAAAGCCGAGATATCTGTGACTGGCCGAGGATCAAGGTGGAAATCTCGGAACAGATAAAATCAAGAACAATTATTTAGTTAATCATGAGATTTCCTTCTGTAATTAGAATTGTACCATAAGTAGAATTCCTCTACTATATAAAGAGGGGTTCTAATCATTTGTAACCATCTTACTCTCGCATATCAGAAAAATATAATATTCTTTCTCTCTTATACTCTTTTGTTCATCTATTTGCTTCATACTCCATAACATTATTGTCAACCAGTTCGAGGGCGATCTAGCTCGAGGGTTGCATTTCATTTCAATATCGGTTTGCTTTATTTACTGTTAATTTCTATTATAAACATCGCATTTATCAATTAGTATTAGGTGAAATCACGTGTCCTTAAAACCACTTATAAGTTTAATTGTTATCCGATTTTAAAGGTAAATAGACTTTAAATTCCAAGTTTCCAACTGTTGACGCAACATTCGCAACAAATTTTCATAGTCCAAAAAATAAACTGCAATAAAAATAATATGAAGAAAAAGAGATTTTATTGATAAATATTTGTGAGTTATGTAACCCCTCTATTTACAGTTGTAGAGGATGGACAGTCTAGCTACATATGAACTCTCTTGCTTGATTCTGATTGGCCCATCATTTTAGCCACTTGGCGACTTGTGGTTGGCTCTTGCTTTTTTGACTTGGATTGCCACATCATTTAAGACGTGATGTCACCTTATTGGCCTAGAGTTTGACTGGATATGCCATGTCACTTAACACATGGCATGAGTGTGGGCCTTAAGATGAAATGGACCTTGGGCTTAAAAATATTTAAATTGACTTATTTATTTGTGAAGTACAAATTAATTATTCGACCCAAAGTAATTTAGAATTTAATTCAAATTTTGTATGGACTAAATTCAATAATTTTTTTATGTCTACAGATGCCCCCTACTTCAATCCTTGTCGCAATATAAACTTGTCAAGTCTTGATGACGAGGTTTGAAGTACCGGTGAATAACACAATCTTTTGAATCCACCTCTAGTATTTTCTTTGAGACACATTATGACACATTAAAAAATTGTGATAATTTTGATTCCTTAAAGAAATAAATTTTATCACTTTAAGAAACCCATAGCTCAAGCACTTCTAATTAGACTGGGAATGCCGCCCTTAAGCATCTATAAATAGACAAGAATTGGGCCCTCAAAACACACGAGAAGAACAGTATATATGCCGACCCGGGTTCTTTTAGGGATTGATAGACTTGTCAAGATCCTAATTAGTATATATAATTTATCATCAAATATATCCGTGTGTAAATTGATTCATCGACTTATAACCTACTCAGATGCATCGTTGAATATTAAAAACAAAACGTCTCGACCTATATATATATATATAAAACATGCTTCGTTGTACTACTTTAACTACATATATAGCATGTTAGAGTATATTTTAGTGTATTCATCCTTTGTATTACAAAAGTGTTAACGGATTACATTTATATTATTTAGATAGGAAATATAAAAGTGATTTTTAATTTTGACCAATGTACAGACCAACTTTGGTCGCTAATTGTCCAGAAATTAAAAATTAGCGACCAAAGTTGGTCGCTATTTGCTTACCCTGTATTAACCGATCAACTTTGGTCGGTAATTTTAAATAAGATTTATTTATATTTTATAAAATATTTTAAATAATAATATAATTATTAAAACTTTATAATCGGGTCCCACATTAGCGACCAAAGTTGGTCGCTAATGTCAATGTTTCTTTGACCAAGCAAGTCTGACCAGCTCGATCAACATTTTGACCACTTTACTGACCAAATACCACCCAACCTTGGTCGGTAAATTATTTAAAATAAATATTTAATAGTTTTCTCCACATTTGCGGCCAACTTTGGTCACTTTTTTTGACCGACCAACTTTGGTCGCAAATTGGTGGTCGTAAAATTTCAGATTTCTAGTAGTGTTGGCAGCCTCGATGTCTATCATGCCGACTCGAAACATTGTGCTACTGGCATCGTATCCGCAGAAGCAGAAATGTTGTGCTATGGCATCAATATCCATTAATCGAGCTGATCGTCGTGCGACTTGCAGCGTATCCGCAAAAACGTCATGTTGTTGCCACCGAGGGATCCAAAATCTTTTCTTATTTTTGTAGGTTTTCAAGAGAGTACAACTACAACTTGATACGTCCCTTCTTGAGGCTCGATGAGATACATTTAGAGTAGTCCTAAGTGAGCTTGATCGACGAGACATATCCCTACTTAGCAGCCTGTGAGTGAGAACATGGTGCATCTCAGCCTTGCGGCTTAGCAAGAAAAAGGTTGGGATATGGAGCAACCGTATTCCATCCTTGGTGGGTGATTACTTGGCGGACTTTTGCAAAACTATTTATTCCTTGACGTAGGATCGATGAAATCTCGAGCCGCTTACTTTCAAAGAATCACAACTTGAGAGGCTTCATCATATCTCAATATAGGTACGTCCAAATCGCTAGCCGTTTGCGGAACTGGAAAGAAGACCCAAGGATAAGGAATTCCTCGAATATCATGGAAGGATTTCCTAGCAGATTAGCCGCAGCAATTTCTTGAAACTGATCTAGACGTTCGCCTTGCTGCTTTTCAGCTTTGCGCGCTCCAGTGGAAAAAATTCATATCTCGAGATAGGAATCTCCAAATTACAATCCGTTTGCGCCATTAGAAAGAGAACTCATAGAGCTGCATTACATATGAATTTCATAATAGAACCCATTTCGGGAGGGAAATAGAAAATTCTCAAAGTGCGAACAAGATGCAGTAAACTTTTAGATTCGTGTATTTCCGGCAGAAAAAAAATCGTGTCTTGAGATAGGAGCCTCATAATCGCCAACGGTTTGTGTTGTTGGAAATAATAAATACAAATCTACAACATATAAAATGTTATGGGAATAACGTATTCCAGATGGACCGCAGTAGTTTTCTAAAGTTGATCCCTGCGTTCGTTGAGCTTGCTTTCCAGCTCTATGCTCTCTGAGTCGTTCTACGAATGTTTTGTTTCTTCTTGAAATTGACTCTACAGTCTTGCATATAGTAACTTTAGCTATCAGGATTCACAAATCTTATGTCTTTATTTATTTTTATTTTTCAGACTCGCAAAGAAGCTCAAAGGACCCAAATATCAGACTGAGGTGTCATACAAGATGCGGAGTCACCCTTTCACTAACTTTTGCACTTGATTTATTGATAGTCTTGAAGTTCATCAATGCAGCTCCCATGGTGATTAAAGGTTCATCAAGAGAGACGACTTCTCATATATGGGACCTTCAACCAACACTTGCACAAGAGAAGCAAACAATCATGCTCGAGGATTAACAACAAGATATGTGGTCAAGAGATCATCACAACTAATGAACACGAGAGACATACATCGAGAATGACATTAAATGTGGAAACACCATACAGACTTGGAAAGGAATTTAAGACGCGTCGGAAACAAAGCATAGTTTGCAATCATCTTCGTGGTTTAGGCTTTTGTATAGAAACATGTCTAGTTCCTTTTGTCTCCACATTTTTGGATGTATCAACTTTGCAACAGTGAAGCAATAAAATATTTTTTTACACTTCAACGCAAATCGTCTTCTTTTTCATATTTATATATGTCTCTCTACTTGAAAGAGTTAATGTGATGATCCCATAAGCCAAACCTTTTTTTTAAAACTCATGCGAATGAAGTTAGAATGAAACTCTAAGCTGTCTACGTACCTCGGTGAAGAGGATCAAATCATAACGTTGTTCAGAGGGGTAAATTATTATTATTTTTTTTTTTTATGTACTAATTTTTGCCTAGGGCATCTTTCGCTAGGTTTTCACCCTAGCGGACTTCTTTTTTTTGTCCATACATAGTTTATACTCATGCGGTCCAGGAGTGTAGCAACGTGCAGTTTAGGCTCATGCATCAAGGAGCGTCATGACTTGCAGTTTAGGCTTGTATGTCAAGGAGCGTAGCTGACTTTCATGGGAAGTACTGCTTCAGAAATTTTCCATTAATTGGACCAACTCTGAGACCATCCTTATCAACAATTATGTATGCGCCACTTGAATAAGCTTCCTTCACAACATATGGCCCATCCCATTTTGAGGTAAACTTGTCACCTATGCGTTTATTGAGGATTATGGGTCTTCGAACAGCTAGGACCAAGTCTCCCACTTGGAACGATCATGGTCGTACTTTCTTGTTGAAGGCTCTAGCTAGTCGAGCTTGATAACACTCCAATTTTTGTTGCGCTTCCAATCTTTCTCAATCAATGCCTAACTCTGCTAGGCGAAGTTGAGCATTCTCTTCAGACGTGAGTCCTTCTTGAATTGCGATCTGCAATGATGGAATTTGTTGCTCCAACGGAAGCACTGCTTCTACGCCATATACCAAAGAGTAAGAAGTTGCTTGTGTAGCAGTTCTGAAGGTTGTCTGGTATGCCCACAAAGCTTCTCAAATTCTCTCATGCCAGTCTCTCTTGTTCTTTGAAACCACTTTCTTCAAAAGGTTACCAAGCATCTTGTTAAAAGCTTCAGCAAGGCCGTTAACAGGTGCATTATAAATTGAAGACTTATGTTGCTTGAAACCGAACTTCTCGCACAAACTCTTCATGAGCTTGTTGTCAATTGGCGTTCTATTATCAGTGATTATGTATCTTGGTATATTGTACCTAAAAATTATATATGACTTGATAAAATCGAAAACAATCTCCTTTTTCACCTCCTTGAGTGGAACAACTTCAGCCCATCTAGAGATGTAGTCTCTAGCGGCCAATATGTAAATCTGTCCCTTCGATGACTTTGGAAACGGTCCAACAATGTCAAGTCCCCATGCATTAAAAGTCCATGAAGCTAAAGTTATATGAAGAGTCTCTGGAGGTTGATGGATGTAGTTGGCATGAAATTTACACGCTTGACATTTTTGGCATGATCCATGCAATCCTTCACCATTGTTGTCCAGTAGTAGCCCATCCGCTTGATGCGGAAATAGAGCTTTGGAACAGATTGGTGTGCTACACATAAGACAGAATGTGCTTCCTCCATTTCTTTGCGGGCTTTTTCTTTGTCAAGACATCGCAAGAATAGTCCTTCAAAAGAGCGGCGAAATAATGTCCCCTTGTAGAAGATGAATCATGGTGCCCTTCGCTTGATGTCTGTTCTTTGTCGCGGATCCTCGAGTAACTTTCCATGTTCAAGGTACTCTATCAATAGTTTCTCCAATCCTCTTCTTTAATCACCCGAACGGACGTATGATGACTTTCGTTGATTTGAATGTCAAGAAGTCTAGGAATGACCCATCAATGACGCATCACATGTACCTTTGTTGACTCATTCTCTCCAAGTGCCATCGTCGTGGCCAAGTTAGCTAAAGCATCAGCCATGCGATTATCTTCTCTTGAGACGAGGTTTAAGAACACTTGGTCAAACCTTTCGAGTAAACAAGAAGCATATTGGTGGTATGACAAAAGATCTTCTTTCTTTACATCGTAAATCCCCAAAAGTTGGTTGATGATCAGCTTAGATTCGTTGTATACCTCCAATTGTATAATCTTCACGTCTAATGCCATTTCAAGACCGATGATAGAAGCTTAGTACTCTGCAGCATTGTTTAAACATGTTTCACCTAAAGCAAATGAGAATGGCAAGATTTTTCTATCTGGAGAGACCAACACAACACCTGCCCCCGCATCGTTCCGACGTGCGGAACCATCAAAGAAAATTGTACATGGTGGCAATTCTTCAATGAATAAAACGTCTTCATCTGGAAACTCATCAGAAAGCTCCCATTCCACCGGAAGAGGGTGATCAACTAGAAAATCGGCCAGTGCTTGTCTTTCATAGCCTTTTGAGGTGTGTATGTGATCTCATATTGGTTAAACAATATGGACCATCTCGCTAGGCGTCCAGAAAGAACAGGTCGAGTCATCACGAACTTTACAGGATCTGCTCGAGAGATAAGTTTGATGGTGTATGCTTCAAAATAATGCCTTAGTTTCTTTATTGTATAAAGTAACTCTAAGCATATTTTCTCAACAAGCGTGTAATTCAATTCAGCTCCTATCAGATTTCGACTAAGTTAGTACAAGGCTTGTTCCTTTCCTTTATCATTCTCTTGAGCAAGTAGTGCCCCAAGTTAGCATTCGTGTGCTGCAATGTAGAGTATCAATGGCTTCCCAATTATTGGGCCCCAAACACATGTGGATTCAGCAAATATCTTTTGATGCTTTCAAAAGCATTTGGATATGACCGATCCCAATGAAAAAGGATATCCTTCCTCAATATATGATTGAAAGGTTGACATCGTCCAGCTAGATTATAGATGAACCTCCGGATGAATGCTAAGTTTCTCTGTAGAGTTCGAAGATCCCCCAAATTACTTGGCTCGGGCATTTTCTGAATGGCGTCAATCTTTGCGGGATAAACTTCAATTCCACGATGACACACAATGAAGCCAAGAAACTTTCCTGAGGTAACTCAAAATGCACACTTGAGTAGATTCATATTTAGGTCGAATTTTCCTAACCTTTCAAAAAAAATTCGAAGGTCTTCAAGGTGGTAACGCCTACTCTTCGTCTTCACCACTAAATCATCAACGTAGCATTCAACCCTCTGATGAAGCATGTCATCAAAGATGTTTTGCATCATGCATTGGTAGGTGGCACCAGCATTCTTCAGACCGAAGGGCATCACTTTGTAGCAGTATATTCCTTTTGGAGTTTGAAAAGCAGTACACTCTTCATATTTTGGAGACATTCTGTTTTGATTGTATTCGGAGAACCCATCCATGAATGACATAGCTTTATGCCCTGTTGTAGCATCAACCATGAGTTCGATAATTGGTAACAGAAAGTCATCTTTCGGGCATGCCTTGTTTAGGTCTCGAAAGTCAACACAAACACGTATTTGACTATTCTTCTTATTGATAGGTACAATATTCGATATCCATGATGGGTACTTCACCTCTCGATTAAATCCCGCCTCGATTGAATAGGTACAATATTCGATATCCATGATGGGTACTTCACCTCTCGATTAAATCCCGCCTCGATTGAATAGGTACAATATTCGATATCCATGATGGGTACTTCACCTCTCGATTAAATCTCGCCTCGATGAGCTTGTTGACTTAGACTTCAATTTGTGGTACTAGCTCGGGTTGAAACATGCGTTGTGACTGGTTCACAGGACGTGCTCTACTTTTGATCCCTAAATGATGAACGACTACCTTAGAAATAAGACCAGGCATTTATTTATAGGACCAAGAGAAGACATCTTTGTACTCAGTCAATAACTTGGATTATTCCTCCTTCACCTGAGGCGTAAGAAGTGCACTAATGAAGGTTCTGGGTGGATCTTTCGGAGTTCCTAAATTGAGTTCCTTAAGCTCATCCACAGTTGATTGACCGCCATCTTCTAGTTGAGGGGGAACCTCGTGGACTTCATCATCAACATCAAGGCATGGGCTATCTTCCACAATGATGTGATAGGATGTTTCCACAAAATCTGACTTTTCTCTTTGACTTCTTTGGATGGTCGGCATGGCTTCTTTCTGTTTCTCTGCTTCTTTAAGAGGCTAAATAATGGTTCTCCTTTGCACTTTCAGTGGACCATTCGTGGATATTGACAAAATAGACTTCTTCTTCATACGTGATAGGAAAGCACTACAGATTTCTTTGTCAGTAACAACTTCAAAAAGACCCCACTCCTCATGTCCTTGCTCCTTATGTTTTGACAGTATCTTTCTAGATGGTGATTTCCTTGTGATTCCTAGGCGACAAAAGACAAAGGTTTTTGAGGTAATGGAAACTTACTTTAGAAATTTGTAAGATACATGTTCACCTCTGTGACCTAGACTTTCAAATACCGAGACCTGAGGGGTTGAGCCTCCAATGCGATCAAATACTGAAGCTCGCTGTTTTATTTTCTTGCCCTTAACTTCCACCATCTCCTCTACCGAGGTGTGTTGTGATGAAGCTGTCTCTTTGATTCTCTTAGATGAAATTTGAAGAGGCTCTACCAAACTGAATCCCAACCCAAACTTTGGAGTGGCGACGTAGTGCCCTTGCTTTCTCAACTTCATTTGGGACTCATTGAGCCCGTGTATCTTTTCACCAGTGACTTCGTCTTTGAGTTCTCCTAGTCTTGATGGATTGGAGAAGTTTAACCAGACTTTTCAAGCAGTATGAAGGCCTTAGGATCATAGTGCCCTTTTATTTTATCAGCTTGGAGATTGCCTTTAGTAGACTCACAAGTCACGTATGGGATTTGTGCAACTGGGATAGTCATATGCTCCTTGAAATGTTGGATACCTTTGTGACTCATTTGCTTCTTTAGAGTACATTCTTGTAGCAAATGTTGCCCTTTCTTTTGACGCTCACGCGGAACATAGCGAAAAATGGAATGCTCCTTATCAGTCTTTGTCTATATGTCACCTTCAGACGATGACAACTTAAGGGACACTTCTTCAGTTCTCTTCTTAGGCAGCTTGGTGGTCGTCCATTGGGCCTCATTTTCTTCTTCTGAATTGACATCATCTTCATCGACTAATGATGGTTTCTCCACACTCGGTTCACAAGAATCTAGGTATAATTTTGAATCTGCAAAGTATGACTCCGTCTTAGTGAAAGGATTGATGTCTGCATCAATTTTGACTATATCTACATCCCTTATGTACATCTGCAAAGTAGACGATACCACTCCATTCTCATGAATCCAAGTACGTCCAAGCAAAAGGTTGTATGATGTTTTATCATCTATGACGTGAATCAGGGTGTTTGACTTCATCTCAATAATGGATAATCCCACACGGATCATACCTATGGCTCGTTGTCCTCCTTGGTTGAAACCTTGGATGGTTAGGTTACTTTTAGCACCATCTTTGGCATGATGTTGACAGCCGAACCATCATCAACAAGTATGCGATTGAGATGTTGTTACCAAATGGCCACTATAACGAATAAAGGTCTATTATGTGGTCTAGACCCCAACAACAAGTCATCATCTGTGAAGGAAATTGTTGCACAACATGTGACAACTTTTTCGTTATCATGATGTTCTTGTGTTTTCATTGGAGCAAGCTCGTCGTTACTTTCCTTTGTTTGGTCTGTACTAGAAACTACATGAGTTACACTAACGTGACCTCCATGAAGGAATTTTCCAGGAAAGAATTCATGCAATGTGATGGGCTTTAGGAACTTCGATGATAAGGCACCGTTAATCTTCTTGCTAATAGAAGATTTAATAGTTCTTGGTGGTTGTATCTTATCCACATCGCTTATTTTTGCTCTTGTCTTAGGAAGTGGTAACCTTAAAACTTCTTGATGTCTTCATTTCTTATGAGTGACTAGAGTCCAACCCTCATCGATCGTCTTTGTCTTTGGACTGAGTGTTCAGCTCTAGTGAACCTTCAAGAGTTTTCCTTGGAAGATCAAATTCAATGGTCTCGAAACATCCAAATTGTAAGAAGGTAGTGCCTGACACGTATTGCAACCTTGAACACTTCTTTTCTTTGAGCGCGATACTTGCATGATTTGCTTATGATGTTTCATCCATGTCTATGATGATTTTTCCTTCACTTACAAGAGCCATGATTTTCTCCTTTAGGACGAAGCATTTCTCTGTAGGTTGGCTAATGACGCGATGAAACTTGCAGTAGATCGCCAACTTTACTAATTTCTTCAGGTCCTTTTGATTCAGGGAGATCGATGACTTGTTTGGCCAGCAATCCATCAAGGATCGGGGTACGTCTGAATCTAGAAATGAATAAACCTTCGCCTCCAATTCCTTCAAGGTTGGACGACGTTTCTCCTCTTTGGTATATTGATTCAGCGTCTTATCCTCCTTGACCTTTTTCTTAGTCATGACTTTCACAGAAGTTTATTTCACCACCGTAGATTCTTTAGTTTGGTTCTCCATAGATTATTTAGTTTGGTTCTTTGGTGCAACATTTTTCTTGAACTCCTTGTGATCAGTGAATGGAGATGCATTTCCATGGTTTGCGATGCTTAACTCCATGTTGTGATCTCCCGTTGAAAGTTCTTCAAAAGTTCGCGGTTTGATCCATTATAGGAAGAACAAAAGGCCCCAGTGCATTCCCTGAATGCACATCTCCACATCAGAAATTTCTGAAAGGCGATCCTTGCAATCCAAACTTAACGCCCTCCAACGATTGATGTAATCCACCACGAGCTCGTCCTTCCTTTGCTTGGTGCTTTTCAACTCTATCATGCTTACAGTTCTCCGGGTACTGTAAAAACGATTGAGGAATTCCTTCTCAAGTTGCTCCCAACTATCAATAGACTCGAGCTCCAAGTCAATATACCTGTCAAATTCGTTCCCTTTCAGCGAACGAACAAACTGTTTTACCAAAAGGTCACCATACGTTCCAGCATTGCTACAAGTCTCGACAGAGTGGGCAATATGTTGCCTTGAGTTTCCTTTGCCATCAAATTGATGCAGTATTGTTGGTTGATAAGTGGTTGGCATAGTTAGACAATCAATCCTCTTAGTATAAGGCTTAGAGTAGTACAATGAACTTTGTAATGGTCCGCCTTATTGAGCTCTGATGGTGTTTGTTATCATGTCTTGCAATTGTTGGACAAATAATGCTGCAACCGAAGTGGATTGTTTTTCCCTTTGAATGATGAACTTGGCAAGCGATTCCTCAACACCCATTTTTGGTGAGGTGAAGATAGGTGAATGAAGAGGGACGTGGCTTGACTCTCCAGGTGCATAGGCCTCCAATTTGTTCATGAGTTGAGTTATTTGAAGGTATTTGTCTTCAACAGATTTCTTCAAGACTTCTATAGTTTGTTCTATCATGGAAAACTTTTCGTCCACGTTAGTTGCGTCGGTCATTAAGGCGTTGAATTTCATTGACACCGGAGAATCCACTAGATCCTCAAGTTCACCAAGCTTGGAGGTTGTTTGAGAAAGTTCGTCAAATAGCGAGAATGGGGTGTTGCTCCCAAAGATTGTGGTTGCAGACGTCATGTAAGATCTGATTTTCTTTGCCATCTTCAAGTAGGTGAAGTATTCAGATCCATCCAAGCCACTAGATTTGAACTTGCTTCGAGTGATTGGGACAACATGGCTGAGCTTAGCGGATGCGGCAGTAGTGGTATCTTTGCATGAAATTTAACATTTGCAGAATGCCATTGTAAGCAGTAGATCTGAAGTTCGTAGTTTTTAACTTGCAATAAGGAGAGATGAAGAGCAGAATGTGTCCCATTGGGCGTGCCAAAATTTGTTCGCAACAAAATTTCGTAGTCCGAAAAATAAACTGCAACAAAAATAATATGAAGAAAAATATATTTTATTGATAAATATTTATGAGTACAATGCAATGTATCCCTTGATTCTCCTCTCTAAAATTCTCCTTGATTCGAGGGCTTGAGAAGAGTCTTTCTCGAATAAAGGACGATGTATACCTCCTTGTGATGTATTTAATCGCCAAGAATGCCGAGCAGCACTTTGTTGTTACGGGTTGATCTCCGGGAAGAACTTTGTTGATCACTCCTTTGTTGAAGAACTATGCACTTGATGATTGATCTCTCTGTTTGTGGATGCCTTCACCAATTGCGGAGTGTTCTTCTCCAACTCTCAATGTCCTAGGAGAGTTATGTAACCCCTCTATTTATAGTTGTAGGGGATGGACAGTCCAACTACATATGAACTCTCTTGCTTGATTTTGATTGGCCTATCATTTTAGCCACTTGGCGACTTGTGGTTGGTTCTTGCTTTTTTGACTTAAATTGCCACATCATTTAACACGTGGTGTCACCTTATTGGCCTGGAGTTTGACTGGATATACCATGTCACTTGACGCATGGCATGCGTGTGGGCCTTAAGATGAAATGGACCTTGGGCTTAAAATATTAAAATGGACTTGTTTAATTTTTAATGCCCAAGTTAATTATTCGATCCAAAGTAATTTAGAATTTAATCCAAATTTTGTATGGACTAAATTCAATAATTTTTACTATGTCTACAGCAACCAAAGTAGTATGTCTCGGTAAAACTTTATCCGAACCAGATATTTATATAAAATTGTTTGTAGATACATAACTTGTGCGTTTGTATATAAACTTCTCTCATGGTATAATAAGGAAGAAATAAAAAAAGAGACTTTTAGCAACTAATTACAATCTCCAACACCACAAATGTCTCCATAGTGCTCCTCCGGTCAACAGTGCCAGCCCAACAGCTGATGGACGATTAATGTGGTTCGTTAATGGATGATTTGCACAAATAAGATTATTTGATAAAACCGTTTAAATGTCGATCCCATTAAAAATAAAATTTTGGAAAAATAGTCTTTCTGTCAGAGTTTGGAACATGTTCGTCAAATTTTCTTGAGCAAAGCTTATGCCCATTCCTTAGAATTTAGGACAAATCATCATGTTTGACCAAAATTCTGACGGATGCTATAACTGACACTACATAAAAGTTATATAAATACCGTATTAGATCACTTAAATGTACCTTTAATTTATATTTATACTAAATATCGTCAATTAAGTTAATATCATATATGGAAAACTTCCTCTCAGTTAACGCTGAAAATGGGAAGGAAGTCGAAGGCAGGAGGGAGAGGGAAAAGCAGTCAGATGACCAATTCAAATCAAAATCATGGAGGAAAAGGTATTCCTAGGACTGTGGACTCGAAAAAACAAAGGAATTTAAATGCAATTACAGGTATAGTACCATTGGACATGGAGCGATTATCAGCTGTGACTACACCAGTAGTTACACCGGTGAGGAAACAAACTGAAATAATGCAGAGGAATGATGCATGTAGACGATCGTGGGAAGATAAGGTAGAGGAAGAAGCAATAGCACTCGAATCACAAAGAGAGACTCAAGCACAAGGGTAGAGATCATGGAGTAACATAGTAGCTACTGTTCCATTGGATGAAGGTGAGGATCTGAAACGAGAATCACCAAAAAATAGTAATGTGAAAATTACGGCAGAAGATATTCATGTGGAGGTAGAGTTTTGGAAAACGGGAGTTGTATGCTATGTGTTGGGATCTAATCCACCACAAAGCGTCATGGAAGGCTATTTTAATAGAATTTGGGGGAAATTGGGAATCGACATAGTAGCACAAGTCCAAAGAGGTGTACTTCTAGTTAGATTCCATACAGCTGAAAGTAAAATGAAAGTAGTAGAGGAAGGAGTCTAGATGTTCGATAGAAAGCCAGTTATTGTCAAACCATGGCAGCAGGATATAGAGTTGAAGAAGGAGATAATGGATAATATACCAGTCTGGATCAGACTTCCAGGTTTGAATGTGAAGTACTGGGGAAAACAAGTGTTGGCAAAGATAGATGGTCTGGTAGGGAATCCATTAAAAGCAGACAAGACAACTACCATGAAAGAGAGAATGACCTATGCTAGAGTGTTTGGTGGAAGTACCAATTAATATGGTATTTCCTGATACAGTGATGTTTGAAAATGAACATGGTCAAATAGTGGAAAAAGAGGTGGAATTTGAATGGAAATCAATACTATGCACTAAATGCAAAAATTATGGACATGAATTGAAAGAATGTAGAAAGTATATAAGAGAGGAGATAAGCAGCAAAATACAAGAAAAGAAGGAAGAAACACAGCAAGGTGAAGTGAAAGCTAGCAAAGGTGAACAAGAAGACACTAGTAAAAAGGCAGAAATAGAAGTAATCACAGAAGAGAAGTTCCAACAAAGAGCAGGGAAACAAGTAATGATGAGAAAAGGCAGGACAAGTTCTATTATAAAAGAGGCAATGAAAGAAGAGGGATAGTGATAAGGGAACCACAGATTAACACTAGGAATTCATTTGCTACACTGGGTGATCAGAATAACAAAAATGATAGGATAGCTAAGCCTTCCTGCCCTGGTGAAGGTGAAGGTGGAGCTGAAGCTAAAGGGGGACCTGGACAAGGGAAGGGTGGGGGAAACCCCAACCCAAATGAATAGTATTGGCTTCTGGAATGCCAAAGGTCTAAATAAGCCAGAAAAGCAGAAAGAAATGAATATGTTTGTCCACAATTTGAGACTTGGCTTATTTGGATTTCTGGAAACAAGGATAAAAAGAGCTAAGGCACAGAAAGCTTCTTTTTATCTTTGTCAAGGGTGGTCGTTTATAACAAACTTAGACAAGCATCCTGGGGGCAGGATTTGGTTGCTGTGGAAACCAAATTTGTATGAGGTTGATATAATGGTAGTTGCAGAAAAAATGATACATAGTAGAGTAAAACACAGAGGGAATGGACTCAGTTTTAATATTACTATGGTATATGGCTTTAATGAACAAGCTGCTAGGAGGAAGCTATGGGAATACATTAATCAAATAAGGGTCCAAATGGATAGACCATGGGCTGTGATGGGGGACTTCAACTGTGTACTGAGCAGGGAGGAAAGAATAGGCAGCAGAGTCACTATTGCTGAAACAAGGGACTTCAGACAATGTATTGAAGTATGTGGATTAAAGGAACTAAGATCCTCAGGAGCCTTCTTCACATGGAACAACAAACAAGGAGGGGACAGTAGAGTGTATAGCAGGATAGATAGAGTGATGGTTAATGCAGAATGGATGACAGAATTACCAGCATCAGAGGTACACTTTATGAATGAAGGTATTTATGATCATTGCCCGACAATCATTAACTGGGAAGGAGGGAATGCAAAGGGGAAAAAGCAGTTTCGATACTTCAATATGTGGAGTATACTACCAGAATTTCAAACAAGGGTACATGAAGTATGGAAGAAGGAGACACAAGGCACAAAGATGTATCAACTGGTAGGGAAGCTGAACAGAACAAAGAGTGTGTTGAGAAAACTGAACAGCGAAAGATTCTCAGATGTAGAAAGAAGGGCAGAAGCAGCTATGGAGCAGTTGTCAGAATGCCAAGGGAAAATTCAAAATGATCCTAGAAATGATGAGCTAATAGAATAGGAGATTAGACTGATGAAAGAGAGTATAAAATGGAAGGCTGCAAAAGAACAATTCTTGAGACAGAAAAGTAATATACAATGGATTAAGCAAGGGGATCAAAACACAAAATATTTTCATAGTGTGATAAAAGCTAGAAGGAATGCCAATAAGATATTCTCTATCAAAGATACAGAAGGGAATGAGACAACTGATGTTGAAGGGATAGCAGGTGCATTCATAAAGTTCTATACAAAGTTATTGGGGGAAAGCAAAGGGAACAGACAGCATGTGTGCAGCAATTTAGTAAGGAATGGACCTGTGATTTAACAGGAACAAAGAGAACAATTGGAAGCTATTGTCACAGAAAAGGAGATTAAGGAAGCTTTATGGTCAATTGGAGGAGACAAATCCACAGGACCTGATGGTTATGGATCTCAATTCTTCAAAGATTGCTGGCCAGTTGTACAACAAGATGTTATTGGAAGTGTGAAAGAGTTCTTTGATACCACTAAAATGTTGAAGTGTATTAACAGAACTACTCTAACACTAATTCCTAAGAATAACCATGCTGATGATGTAGGGGATTATAGACCTATTGCATGCTGCAATACAGTCTATAAGATCATATCTAAGGTCATATGCAACAGGTTAAAAGGTGTGCTGCCATCAATAATATCTGAGAACCAGAGTGCTTTTGTGGAAGGCAGAAGCATAGTTCAAAATATTTTGATATGTCATGACTTGGTGAAGCTGTATAATAGGAAGAAATCAACAAGAAGCTGCCTGATAAAGATAGACCATAAGAAAGCATATAATATGTGGAGTGGGGGTTTGTGGAAAAAATGTTATATGCATTGAACTTTCCTTGCAAGTTCATCTAATGGAACATGGTATATATATCAACTACTCAGTACTCAATTGTTGTTAATGGTGGGCTGTATGGATGTATTGAGGGGAAAAGGGGCCTACGACAGGGGGATCCTATATCACCTCTTCTCTTTGTGATGTGCATGGAGTACTTTACTAGAATTATGCAATGGGTGGCTGCACAAGACGAGTTTGCATTTCATACAAAGTGTAAAGAGTTAAAGCTAAACCACATTTGCTTTGCAGATGATGTCTTGGTGTTCTGCAAAGGTGAGTATCAAAGTATTATGCTTATGTTGAGGGGCTTGCAAACTTTCTCTAACATTTCTGGACTAAGTACAAATGCTGGGAAGTCAAATGTTTACAGTGCTAACATGGATAGGCAGTGCTTGGAAAACATATGTGAAATAACAGGACATAAGCAAGGGACTATGCCATTTAAGTACCTAGGGGTTCCAATAGCTGCGAGGAAACTGAAAGCCAGTGATTATGAAATGCTAGTGGAAAAGCTAAGTACAAGAATACATTCATGGGGATCGAAGAATCTATCTTATGCAGGAAGGGTCTAATTTATCAACTCTGTGTTGATTAATATAAATTCATATTGGGCAACAATATTCATCCTACCCAAGAAGGTGCTTAAAGATATTACGGCAATATGTAGGAACTATTTGTGGGCTGGCAAAAGCACATTCAATAAGGTACCACTTGTTGCTTGGGACCTTGTTTGTAGACCAAAAAGTGAGGGAGGGCTGGGTATAAGGGAATGTATAAAATGGAATGAAGTTGTTGTAGCAAAATATGTGTGGCATATAGCAAACAAAGAAGACAACCTGTGGGTGAAATGGATCAATCACATCTATCTGAAGGGAGAAAATTGGTGGTTGTATAGTCCCCCCCAAGACAGTTGCTGGTATTGGAGGAAAATCTGTGATATACGTGATACATTTGCAACAGGATACATAGGAAATGGATGGCAATCGATGATAGGAAAGTACACAATTAAGAGTGGCTACCACTGGAGAAGAGGAAGACTGGATCAATGGCCTTGGTGTAGAGAGGTGTGGAACAAAATGAATGTCCCTAAACATAGTTTTATCAGCTGGCTTGTAATGAGGAAGAAACTGATGACTAAAGACAGAACATTCAGAATGAAAATCACTGAAGACAGTGACTGTATGCTATGCGAGGGAAAAACAGAAACAATCGAACACCTATTTTTTGAATGCACATTCTCAAGACTGTGCTTGGCTGAAGTGTTAAAATGGTTAGGGATGAACATACAGAACATGGAGGTAACTGGGATATGGAGAAGGATGACAAGAATTGCAAAAGGAAAAGTAGGAAGATCATTCACGAAGGCAGTACTGGCAGCAATCATTTACCACATAGTCAGAAATGAAGCTATATGGATGAAAAGAGTGCCTAAGCCACAAGTAGTACTAGAGCAGATACAATATGCATGCAAATACAGGTGTTTGGAAGCTGTACAGAAGAAGAAGAAGAAGAAGAAGAAGAAGAAGAAGAAGAAGAAGAAGAAGAAGAAGAAGATAGATTGAAATAGTGGAGGTATGGGAATGTTAGAAAGATAGGAAAATGTATATGTTGTGGGATGATTGAATAAAGATTTATTTTTCTAAAAAAAAAAAATTAAGTTAATATCGGTAAGTCTCTTATGACATTTATAAAAATGTCACGTGAAATTGCTGACATTTAGCCTAATGTTGGTAAAAGATTTGCGATATGTATTTATAGCCTTTATAAAATGTCACAATCATATTTTCGGTATTTATATTAAAATATCAATAAAAGATTCACAACATTCATTTATGACTTTTGGGAAATATCATATCAAAATTTCCAACTTTTAGGTTAAATGTTGGAAATTTTGATATGACATTGCAATTCCAGTTATGATCGCTTAGTCATTAGGATAGTTCTCGAAGACTGAATCAAATATTCAAATTAACAAATAAATTTTACCATTCTAGTAAAAAATAATTCTTTTATGAAAGCACTTCTACATTTTTCACACCATATTCAGAATGTGCTTTAAAGGATATAAAGGTCAATTACTTTGGATGATAGAAGTATAAAATAACATCCACACAAAACAAAAACAAAAACAAAATGAGGAAACATCAACGATCGAGCAAAAAATGATAGGTACAAAATTACACAAAATTAAATTCTCAACACTTGGGGAGGTCTTTTGGGGGAGGAGGTAGTTTCTGATTAGGAAGTTTTCCATCTAGAACCAACCATGCCATTTTCAGTCCCCAACTTGTGTGAACTTCCAGGTGACAATGCATAAACCATACTCCTGATGGTAACACAAACAACATTAATATCATATTGATACATAGACTTATCACGCTCAACTATGTCTATAAAAGATTAAGCGGGCGTTGCAAATATAATCCGGGGTATACGCCCCGAGTCGATCCCACAGAGAATTCACGTATCAACCAAGTCGTTAGAATACTCAATTTTTACTTAATCAGTTCTTTCTATACTTTTGAATATAATTTAGTAATGTTTCACTATTTCTACTGACAATAATAATAACTAACGATTACTAACAATATGTTGTAAACAAGTATAATAAAGGTCTAAGGCTATGGTTTCCTCCGTTGGTGAACTTACTTCTCGGATACTTCATATAGCTTAATTAATTATCTCTATCAATTATGAACACTCTATCTACCATAAATCTCTCTCAAGTAATTATGATAATTTACTAGACGCACTCTCTCAAGTTACGCTAGCTAGATTGCATTCCAGTTCACTTAGATTGCACCCGGAGTATCGTTATTTCTAATCCAGCTTCTAAACCCTCGGTTATGACTTTTGTCTATACTCTGGGAGTGGTGTTGTTCAAACAATTACCTAAATATGCACTCTCTCTCAAGTAGATACATAATAAATAGGCACAGCTAATTGAGGGCCCTTCAATCAACTACAACAAGAACGTAGTTGAACAAATAGAGTTTAATCAACCAATCAAAGCTATATTAATATCA
>ML427395.1:60373-81155 GCA_005239525.1 Nicotiana knightiana
CTCTATCTACCATAAATCTCTCTCAAGTAATTATGATAATTTACTAGACGCACTCTCTCAAGTTACGCTAGCTAGATTGCATTACAGTTCACTTAGATTGCACCCGAAGTATCGTTATCTCTAATCCAACCTCTAAACCCTCGGTTATGACTTTCGTCTATACTCTGGGAGTGGTGTTGTTCAAACAATTACCTAAATATACACTATCTCTCAAGTAGATACATAATAAATAGGCACAGCTAATTGATGGTCATTCAATTAACTACAACAAGAACGTAGTTGAACAAATAGAGATTAACATTCAACCAAACTATATTAATATCACCATAAGTTTATCCCCCAACGGGTTCCACCAAAACCCTAGATTAAGAAAATTAGCTAAACATGCTCATAATAATCAACTCTAAAATAACTTGCATATTTGAACTACAAAGTAATGAATAAAAGATATAAAAATCAATGTTTTGCTTCACTGAGTAGTATTCCACAGGTTTTTCTTCACTCCAATGGCATATCCCCCTCAAAGTTGTGTTCTTGGGTCTATTTATATGTTTGGGATAAACCCTAACCGTTTAGGGGACTTTTATTCCAACCGGGAAACACTTAAAATCTTCAAAACTCGGGTTTCACCGAATCAGGGGCCAGGCGTTACAGACCGAACGCCTGGATAACGCCTGGCCAGGCCTGGAGTTTGGGCTCTGACGCCTGGATAACGCCTGGCCTCACCAGCCTTTATAGCCCAAACGCCCGGCTAAAGCTTGGTGTGGCCAGGCTTTTCAGCTCAAATGCCCAGTTATAGCCGGCTTCACTCCTTTTTGACTTTTGAGCGTATTTTCAAGGTTTATGCTTCCTTTCAACTCGGCTTCCATTTCTAATTCACCTACACATAAAATAAACACCATTAGGCACATACGAAGTGTATTTTATCATTAACTTACATCAAATGCAAGGCATATCACGTGTTAAACCATGAACCTAGTAAGATTTTGACTCATACAGGGGGAGGGGGTGGCTGCTATTTATAAAGAGTGTGTACGCATCATATGCCAATTGTTATTGGGCCTCACATAAGTATTTAATATTAGGCCTTTTATTTATCCTCACTTGAGTCACGTTACCATCCTTTCAGGCTATAAACAATAATTAATGTAAGTCCAAATTCCAACAAAAAATACTGGTAAATTTTGTGCTCCATACTCTCATTTGTGCGTTAAAGGACAAAAATACCAATTATTTGAATGCAAGAAATATAACGATGATTATTGATTCCAAATTTCATAGAATTTTGAACGTACAAAATTCTCGTCTCTCTCACACATGTAATCAATAAAAAATAAGAAACGAAGGGAAAATACATATAATAATCCACCAGCTACATAAGCAAAAAATTAGAGGTACAAAATTGAACGAAAATTCTCAACACTTGGGCAGGTCTTTTGGGGGAGGAGGTAGCTTCTGATTAGGAAGTTTTCCATCTAGAACCAACCATGCCATTTTCAGTCCCCAACTTGTGTGAACTTCCAGGTGACAATGCATAAACCATGCTCCTGATTTTAACACAAACAACATTAATATCGGATTGATACATAGACTTATTATTAATTAGTAGACTTTTTAATAGAAAAATCTTTTTAAATTACCTGGATTGTCTGCTAGAAACCGAATAGCAACCCAACCACCGGAAGGGACACCTACAGTGTTCCTCTCAATAGGATCAACAAGGTTGAAATTTGCTGGATCCTTTTTAGGGTCAAAATTCCCAAACCCTTGGCCAACGACAAAGAAGTTAAATCCATGAAGATGAAGAGGGTGACTTTCAGCACCAAGAATACTTGTGTCTTGCATCACTAACTCCACGCTCGTGTTGTATGGCAAAACCATAAGTTTTGTATCATTTTTAACTAAGGTGTTATTTGGAGGGTTCCCTGTGTAGTTAAACCTATTTAATGGACTATAAGGAAAATCAGGTTTGTATACACCCTTGGATTGTCCAAAGAAATGAGATTGGAGAAGTGCAGTCGTAGGTTGAACAAATGATATATTGTTAACTGAAGCTGAGAATTTTGTACCATTAGGTCCTTGGCAAGTTTTATTTTGATCACAAGGAATTGTTCCAAGACCTACTGTGAAAAATAAATGTCTATCGACGTTTAGAGGTACATTAGCAGGGAATTGAGGAGTCGCCAGACTTCTTAATCTACTCGTAAAATTGGTTACAAAAGTTGTGTCATTGAGAGCTGGTAGTAAAGGCTTAAAGAGTGGTAGGTTTTTCAAATGGGGTTTTGATTTTGATTCATACTCTAAAATTCCAGCAACTGTAGAGTTGTCAAATGTGCCAGGTCCTGTCACATATGGCCGAGCATTCATGTAGAATGTGGCATTAGGAAAATGAGGTTTAGTTTTGAGAAGAACATTGTGAGTTTGTCCTGGAGTAATAATAAGTGTGTCTGTCTCAAAGGGTTTAACATAAACGCCATCTGCATCGATAACTCGGAGAGTATGATTGGCGATGCTGAAGAAAAGCTCATCATTAAGTGCAGCATTGATCAATCGAAGAAGATAAGTCTTTCCAGGTTTCACCTTCAGCTTAAAAGTATCTGTATAAAGCACATTCAAATTTTATTTTCGAATACTAAATTAATTAGAACTATGTATAAAGTTTACTACCTTTGGCTGAACAATTATACAAAGGGCCAGGAAGTCCATTGATAGTATAAGCGTCAGAAACATTAGGACCTCCACCTGTTTGCAAAGCTTGGGAAATTATGGCCTCAGTATCTGAATTGAACCATTCTCCTGTGACACATCGATCAGTTCATTATTAGTATTTTAATAATTAACTTCCTATAGACAAATTAATTAATGATCACTTATTACCGAAGATGATGGGAACTTCTTTGTAGGGTTTGACAAATGGATAGGGAGTATTTTTCTTTGGAAGAATAATTATAGGACCATAAACAGTTGATCTCAACCATGAAATATGTGCATGCCACCAAAATGTTCCTCTTTGGCCAATTATAGTGAAATTATAGACATAACTCTGTCCAGTTTGAATGGGACATTGTGTTATATATGCTGGTCCATCTGCCCATCCACTACGAAGCTGTCTAATTCCATGCCTATTGTAGGAACAAGAATATATCATTAAGTTTTGGAGAGTTTTTCAAGTTAATTTAATTTGTAAAGAAGAAGACACGCTTAATCGTGAAATATTAATTGGTTGTTGAACCGTATGAAAATAATTAAGAATTCTTATGATTACCAATGGATGGAGATGTTGTTCTGAACATGATTGACCACCTCAATTTCAAGACGATCACCTTCTCTTGCCACAACTTTAGGTCCAGGGAATTGTCCATTTACTGTCACGATACTCTTGGCGTGGCATAGTCTTGTCACATTTTGCATTTTGATCTGAAATATAATCCAAAAGAGAGAAAATTATGACCATGGTACTGTTAGTCATGCTAACTCTAAACACAAAACGATATAGAGCTTCGTATACAATATGGTCGCCTAAAAGAAATTTATATATAATTAATTATCTATAACAATAGAGATTGGTAACCTAGATAATGCTAATTCTAGACATAAAATGATTATATATATAGTTGTAAAGGAATTTTAATACCATAGGTCATTTAAAATATTTTTGTATTGAAATATTACTAATTAAGGCTTGTAACCTGCTATAGCATGTTAAAATGCACCGGTAACATAAATTTTTATAATGTCATTGTATATAAAATTAAAATCCAATAATACAGAAGAGGAAATTGTGTAATAATTAATATACATACTTCAAATTTATAATGCCTTGTTGTAGCTAAAACGCTATGGAGGAGACATGATATAATGAGAGAGACAAGAAATATTCCAATAGCACCCATTTTAGCACAGAAAATCTCTTTGCTTTTTCTTTCTTTGTAAAGTTATCTTGTTACTGTTGTTGCGAAAGTGCATGGAAGTCATGTATATATATATATGAATTTTCATAGGATGTTTGGTTGATTTGGTGAAATAAAAAATAAAGAGATAATGTTGAAGTGAAATAGATTGATTCTAAGCTATCTTTGGTTAGACCAAGTGTAGTTGTAGAACAAACTTTGGAGTGGTGTCAAAGACTACAGATGTGTATAGTATAATATTTTACATGCAAATTTTCATTTTAGATTTTTCCTTAGATTAATTAAGGCATCATAGAGAGCTAGCTAACTATAGGCATGATTTTGACAGTCTTCCATACATAAAGATGATTGCCCGAGGAAAAAGTTTTTATCATGCATTACAAGCATTGTCATTATCAAAATATTTCTTCATTAAAGTCAGACGCGAATTTAGGATTTTTAGAACATGAGTATACTGTTAAAAGAAGAGAAAAAATAGTATTAAGTGGAATCGATCCCTATTCCTTTAGATAAATATATAACTCAATATTTAATCAAGTACACTATTCAACTTTTTTAGAGTATAGGGGCCATCAAATAATAGTATATGAAAGATCTTTGAGGTCAATGAGGATTCAAATATTTTCCTTTTTGATATATCGGGGAAAATGATTTATCGGTTTGCTAGCGACACATTTATTTCTGTTAAGCAAAACCTCCTCGACAACAGTTGCCAATTATGAACTTTAAATATTCTAGTCATGCAATAGTTTTTTCCGGAGAAAATTGTAATAATGGTGTGCTGGTTAGAAGGAAAGAAAATGTCTTCTAGAAAATAAGTCATCATCTGCCAGTCAAAAATTAATTTTTTTTTTAAATTATAAGAGGAATAAAAACGACTTTCTTCACCAACGATGTTCATTTTAAATAGTTTCTAAAATTTAAAGAGAGGTATTGAACAATATGACAAAGTTTCTTCTGCAAAAAGTTTTTCACCCTATAGAAAGATAGGTTAATTTATATTGGAAGTTAGGAAGTTAAGAGTTAGTTATTATTGGGGCCTTAATATAAATACTAAAAGTTGGGGGTCTCTTTTATTATTTTGGCTTTCCTAATTAATTGTACATAAAAGAGTTAGTTAGTACAGTAATAAAATCAGTTGGAAAATTTCCCAATTTCTGTCTTCTTCTTCCTCACGTTCATGGTGCTCTCTAATGGCTGAATTTTGACATGGTATCAGAGCCATGGAGACTGATCCGTGAGGGTGTAAAATTTCTCCAACTAATTGACTACTTAATTCAATTCACTCTCTTAATCTTCGATTTGAATCATTTTTTTTAGTTTGAGAAAAATTGCTCTAAAACTGGTACGTTAATGGCGACGGAGAGAATCGACCATACGCATCCTCTTTTTCTTCAAATTTCAGACACGCTTGGATTGATTTTAATTCCAATTCAGCTTACAGGATCGGAGAACTATGGATTATGGAGCAGATCGATGCGTCTTGCTCTCAAAGCTAAGCGGAAGCTAGGGTTCGTAACAGGAGCTTGTGTCAAGGAATCGTTCGAGGAGAATCTCCATGAGGAATGGGAAACTTGTAACGTGATAGTGCACAGCTGGATTATGAACTCTGTTTCGAAGGATTTGCTTAGTGGCATCATTTATGCATTAGATGCACATGCAGTTTGGGAAGACCTACATGAGCGATTTGATGAGGTAAATCGAGTGCGTATTTTTCAATTACACAGAGCAATTTCGAGGTTATCTCAAGGAGCGGATTCTGTAGCTGTGTATTTTACCAAATTGAAGGAGTTGTGGGCAGACTATGATGTGTTGGTACCATATCCGGACTGTGGTTGTCCAAAATCTAAAGAGCATATGACTCATTTACAGCAACAAAGAGTTATGCAGTTCCTAGATAGACTAAATGATACATATGATCAGGCTCGTAGACAAATTCTAATGAAAATCATTGAACCCACACTTAATCAGGCATATGCACTTATAACACGGGATGAGAGTCAACAATGTGCAAGAGGTGGAGTCATAGGTCATAAGACATATACCTTAGCCATGCAAGCAGGGAGAAGTCAAGGATTTCGCGGAAGAAAACCATATCTACAATGTGAGCACTGCCGTATAAGAGGACATACAAAGGAAAATTGTTACAAGATAGTAGAATACCCTGAAAATTTCAGAAGAAGGAAAAAAGTTTTTAGCCTAAGGGGATTCTAACTGCTGCAAATCATGTGGAAAGTTCCGTGAAGAGATCACTTTTTCACAGAAGCACAGTACCGGCAGATCCTAGACTTGTTAAACAAAGACTCACCACCAAATGACATTAAGACTCAAAATCAAGCAACTGTTGTAGGTATAATCACTGCATTATCTTCCAGTATGCATGTTTCAAACAAAAAGAATGATGATTGGATTGTAGATTCAGGAGCAACACATCACATATCATCCACTTTAGACATAATGAGTGGTGTAAGAAGAGTAGATGACAGGACACAAGATAAAGTAACATTGCCAAATGGTGTCACTACAAAAATTGAGCATGTGGGAAGTTCATATTTGTTAGATGTTGATAAGCTGGAGAATGTCCTACATGTTCCTGATTTTAAGTTTAATCTAATGCCAGTATCCAAGCTAACTAGAGATCTAAAATGTGCTGCCACCTTTTCACCCTCACTATGTGTATTTCAAGACCTTTACAATGGCAGGATGAAGGCGATTGGTAAAGAAGATGAAGGTTTGTATATACTGAAAGGAAGAGGAATCAGACTTTTAGCAGCAAATGTGGATGTGAGATGTTCAAGTAGTGAAGCAGCATACTTGTGGCATGAGATATTAGGCCATGCTTTTGTTCCTGTTATGCAGCATGTTTCCTTTTTGCATAATAAAGTAGATGTTGATATGCAGAATAAATGTAATGTTTGCCCTTTAGCTAAACAATCTAGACTTAGCTTTCCTAATAGTGAGAAGAGGAGTACTAGAGCTTTTGAATTGGTTCACATGAATGTATGGGGACCATATAAAAAGAGCTCTCATGATAGAAAGCATTACTTTCTTACAGTTGTAGATGATATTTCTAGAGAAACTTGGATTTTCTTGATGCAGTTTAAGAATGAAACTATTGTTTTCTTGAAGCAGTTTGTTTATATGGTTAAAACACAGTTTGATACTTCTGTCAAGGTCTTGAGAACAAGTAAAGGTAAGGAATTTTTCAACACATAGTCGAATGAGTTCTTGTTATCACAGGGAATCATTCACCAAAGTAGTTGTGTGTATACACCCCAGCATAATGGAGTAGCTGAAAGGAAACATAGACGTATATTGAATACTGCCAGGGACTTAAAGTTTCAAAGTCATGTACTACACATGTTTTGGGGGGAGTGTGTACAAACTGTTGTTTACATAATTAACAGATTACCTACCAGGATATTGAATGGAAATAGTCCTTATGGAATGTTGTATGGTATAGAGCCCTCAATATCACATCTAAGAATATTTGGATGTCTATTTTATGTGATGTTTTATACTTCAATACCACACAAGAGGGGGGTGATTTGTGTGGAGTTCAATTTTTAGTGCGCTGCTTATAGAAGGATCTGGTTCTTCTATGTGTTCCAATTACTACTGTTACGGACACAAGGATTTTTACGTGGAAAACACCCGGCTCAAAAGGTGAAAAAACCACGACCTACTACCCAGTAGGATTTTCTCCAAACACTTCACTACAACTCTGAGCCAACGACAAAGTTTACAAACTCTTGCAAACCTAAGGATTAACTCTAGCCCTTATTGAAACATGCCACAAGTTGTTGCGACTACTTGAAGTAAACTCTAACTTGAAAGATACAACACAGATACCTTGTACAATTTGCTTCTAAGAAAGCTGAAAGGTACAACTCAAAACACCTACTACACTTAGAACTAGAAATAAAGAAAGACACATAAAACTCTTTATGGAGATGGTTCTCCAATCTGGTTCGTGTAACTTGAGGATCGCACTCTTAAATCTCACATGAATTGCTCACAAATGCCTTGCTATTTTGCTCTCAATTCGTGCTTAACTTCAGTATGTGTGCATCACTTGTAAAAGAGAACAACACTGCTATTTATACAGTTAGTAAATAAGAATTAACTAGAATTCTGATTCTACTCTTCCTTGGTGGAAGAGTTCTAGTTGATTTCAACTTCTAACTCCTTCCCTATCTTGGATAGTGTTCTCTTTGATTAAGGAGTACTTATCCTTTATCAATTATGCAATCTTTTCGATCAGGAGATATCAAATACACCAATTTAACTTATCTCCTTCATGTGCATCCCACATGCTCGAATCTGCCCCTTTCTATACACGCAAGGGATGGACCTGGTTCATACCTGAGTTTCTTTGTTAGTCTTCAAAACTAACCTTTACTTGGGCCAACAAATTCCCTTTTTTTATGATGACAAACTCTTTGCTTTTCATAAGCTTAGGCCCTGTTTCAACTCAGCTCAACATCAACATAATGTTTAAAAAAAATTCCTTTTTATCACTTATCGTCAAGGACCAGGTACATTAGGTTATAAACATCACTTGTTCAAAGCTAAACAACACTTGTTTAAAGAAAAATCTATGTATTTTCCCCCTTTTGGTATCATCGAAAAATTGCATAAAAATGTGAGATAACCAGATTTTAAAGCTTACTCATGGCCATTGGGGCTACTTCAAATGCAATCATGGATTAATCATCATAGATCAAGCTAAGAATTTTAACCATCAAAGAAATATAAATAAACAATTAGAGAAAAAGACAGTGAATTTTATTGATGATTGATAAGATTCTACCACAAAGCATAAGAAGAAATAAAAATACTGGAAACATGAGCAAAAGAAACAAAAAGTCCCGAACTGGGTCACTGGTTAATCTACACTAGTCTAGGAGGCTTAAGGATGGGAAGGTCCAGGTGCTTGGTTTTTGGATTGGAGGAGTTTCAACATATCTTGAAGAATGCCATCATTTTTCTCCTTTTCTCTTGCAAGCTCAGTTCTGAAAGCATCTCTCTCAGTCTCCAACTCTGCCAACCTTTTCTTCAGCCTCTTAATCTCAACATCCTTAGCCCCAAGGCTCTGACCTTGCTATTCACTGGTACCTTCTTGGATGAACCAGGTTCTTTAGGAATGTCATTAACTTCATAATCGCAAGCAGGCAGAGTATTAACCCCAAAATGATCCTTGCTTGTACTAATCTCCCACCTTTTCATAGGTACCTTGAAATGTGCAAGTAAAATTGTGAGAATGAAGCCATAGGGAAAGACATGAGTTTTGGTGCCATTGATAACCCTATGAGTAGGTCTGCGAGGGTTTCCTGTTCAGATGGAACAGGTTCATCTATATTTTTCCCAAGTTGAACCAACCCCTCAGCAGCTTCGCCAGACCTACTTCCCCCTGTTTTGCTTACACTCTCTTCTATTTTAGTAAATTCCTCTCCCCAAACAACCATTGCCCTAGTTTCTTTTGTTAGACCAACAGAAATGGGTGAAGAATCAGCCATTCTTGTACCCTTTCCCCTCACAGTACTCCTAGCACCCTTGATCTCTTTTTCTTTTCCCTTTTTATTTTTACTACCAACTTCTCCAGATTCTGTAGTCTCAACACCTGCTATAGATCCTACCAGTACAAATCTATTCTCCAAATTTGCAGCAACTTCAGAAATTGTCTCAGGAGTAAATTTAGAATCAGAAGATACCTGTTCAGTTTTGGAATACCTGCTCTCTTCCACCTTAGTAGTAGACTTAAATGAATCTTCAGATTTCTGGGATTCTTCTTCCCTACCTTCTTTCAATTGCTTGTTTATTTTCTTGATCTGCTCTCCTTCAGCGACAATCTTATGAGCCATCATCTTTACTCTACTTCTCTTAAAGATTGGTGTGGTTGAAGGAGTGGTAGAATGTGTGGAAGTGGTTTTCTGTGGTGGTGATGAAGGATTTTCAGAGGTGTTCGATATATCTGGGCTAGGGTATGGAAGAGAAGAGAATTAGATTGTGTTTGGAAGATGAAAGAAGAATGAGAGTTTTTGACGACTTGAGAGAGATGAAGTAAAGAATACACTAAAGTTTATCAATATACAGAGGAATAATTGATGGGGTAACTATAGCTTTTCAGACTCTTGGAAGTCTAATCAAACTGAAAAAAGAGACGTTGAAGTGTATCCCTAGAATCTAGGTACTTCAATTCGATTGAGACTCTTTTGAACAGAACTGGTTCATTTGTAACGGATAAGTCCAAAAGAAGTTTGGAATTAGGTAGGACTCTACTCATGATCCAAATATAATTATCTCAAATTATGCATAGTGTATAAAACATACCTATTTATCTTGATGAACCAGGTTCTTCACTGAAAATTCTCTTGTGTAAGTTTAAATTTGCCAAAACATAGAAAATATCATTAGAGATTAATGAGTCATTTTAGCACATGGTACAAGAGTATACTGTTGAAAGTATGAGACTGAGATTTAATCTAATTATATACAAAATTTATAGACTTTCTAACCAAATTTGTTTTTCAAATAAATTTTGTCAATTTTTTCGTTTAACTTTGAACTGGTCCTTTTAGGTGATCTTAATCATCCCTAGTTCCAACATGTTCCTCTCAAAGTGATCTCTACTTAAAGCTTTTGTTTCTGAAGACCCATTTTGTGCCAATTACTGATATGTCCTTGGGTCTTGATACTAGATTCCAAACTCGACTCCTTTCGAATTGGTTGAGTTCATCTTGCATTGCATTTACCCAGTCTGCATCCTGCAAAGCCTCGGAAACATTTCTTGGTTGAATAAGAGATAATAAAGCATCATGACACAAAGATTCTTTTATAGAGATCTAGTTTTGATTCCAGAGGTTGGGTCAGTGATTATATTCTCAATGGGATGAGAACTTTGATACTTGTAAGATTTCAAAACAAACTGGTTTCCCCTTGATGTTCTTTCAATGCTTTCTTGCTGTGGAACAGGTTTATGGACAGGTTCCATCGAGGTTTGAGATTCAGTTTCTCCTTGTTCAGTTCCCCCTATCAGGTTGCCCTGAGTAGAAGAACCTGTTTCATCACATGTTCCTTCTTCTGGTGCATCTTTAGTCTGGGCTGTGATTTTATTTAAATTTCTTACCAGCCCAATTGCTTCATCTTCATGTTTCTGTCTCTCAAAAAGAATTTTAGTTTCATAAAAAACTACATGTACACTTTCTTCTACGTACAAAGTTCTTTTGTTATAGATCTTATAAGCTTTACTATGTGAAGAATATCCCAAGAATACTCCCTCATCACTTCTGGGATCATACTTACCTCGGGAGACTTTGCCATTATTTTGTACAAAGCACTTGCATCCAAATGCCCTAAGATGGATATATCTGGCTCTCTCCCTTTAAGTAACTCATAGGGAGTATTCTCAACAAGAGGTCTGGGCATGCACCTATTTATGATGTAACATGTAGTGTTCACAGCTTCTGCCCAGAAATTATAAGGCAGTTTACTAGAAAGAAGCATAGTCCTAGCTATTTCTTCCAATGTCCTATTCTTTCTTTCAACTACACCATTTTGTTGTGGAGTCCTAGGTGCAGAAAAGTTATGATCTATGCCATGCACATCACAAAATTCAGCAAATTTAGCATTTTCAAATTCAGTACCATGATCAGACCTAATTGATGCAAGTTGATTACCTAGTTGTTTTTGAGTTTTTCTAACAAAGGAAGTGAACATGTCGAATGCTTCATTTTTAGATGTCAGAAACAGTGTCCAAGTAAACCTAGAGTAATCATCAACAAGCACCATAACATATCTCTTACCACCTCTGCTCGGAGTTCTCTTGGTCCACAAAGATCCATATGGACCAGTTCTATCGTTCTGGTGGTACTTACCATTTTCTTGCTTTTGAAAGAGGATCTTACCTGCTTCCCCCTTACACAAGCCTCACAAACTTTGTCTTCCCTGAACTTAATGTTAGGCAGTCCTATCACCGAGTCCTTGGAGACTAGTTTGTTGAGTTGACTTAGACTGACATATCCAAGTCTTTTGTGCCAAAGGGGGGGATAATTATCCAACACAGTTAAGCAAGTAAGTTCATTTTTTGAAAGTGTGGACAGATCTACCATGTAAATATGGTTTACTCTTTTTCCCTGCAAAACAATCTTGTCAGCGGTAAGATTTATCACAAAAGATTTGGTAGTGGTGAATCCTCCCAAGTTACCTCTATCACACAATTGTGATACACTGATTAGGCTGTATTTTAGGCCATCTATCAAGTAGACATTCTCAATAGAGTGAGAATCAATCTTACCTACCTTTCCAACCCCAATGATCTCACATTTCTTCCCATTTCCAAAGGAGACATTACCTCATTTGAGGTCCTCAAGTGAAAGGAACTGGTTCTTGAAGCAGTTTGTTTATATGGTTAAAACACAGTTTGATACTTCTGTCAAGGTTTTGAGAACAAACAAAGGTAAGGAATTTTTCAACATATAGTCGAATGAGTTCTTGTTATCACAGGGAATCATTCACCAAAGTAGTTGTGTGTATACACCCCAGCAGAATGGAGTAGCTGAAAGGAAACATAGACTTATATTGAATACTGCCAAGGCCTTAAAGTTTCAAAGTCATGTACTACACGTGTTTTGGGGGGAGTGTGTACAAACTGTTGTTTACATAATTAACAGATTACCTACCAGGATATTGAATGGAAATAGTCCTTATGGAATGTTGTATGGCATAGAGCCCTCAATATCACATCTAAGATTATTTGGATGTCTATTTTATGTGATGTTTTATACTTCAATACCACACAAGAGGGGGGGTGATTTGTGTGGAGTCTAATTTTTTGCGTGCACTGATTATAGAAGGACATGTTTCTTCTATGTGTTCCAACAACTACTGTTACGGAATAATAAATGCAGAAATTAAAGAATACAAGGATTTTTACGTGGAAAACACCCGGCTCAAAGGTGAAAAAACCACGACCAACTACCCAGGATTTTCTCCAAACACTTCACTATAACTCTGAGCCAACAACAAAGTTTACAAACTCTTGCAAACCTAAGGATTAACTCTAACCCTTCTGGAAACACACCACAAGTTGTTGTGACTACTTCAAGTTAACTCTAATTTGAAATATACAACACAGATACCTAGTATAATTTGCTTCTAAGAAAGCTGAAAAATACAACTCAAAACACCTACTACACTAGAACTAGAAATAAAGAAAGACACATAAAACTCTTTATGGAGCTGGTTCTTCAATCTGGTTCGTGTAGCTTCAGGATCACACTCTTAAATCTCACAGGAATTGCTCACAAAATGCCTTGTTATTTTTCTCTCAATTCGTGCTTAACTTCATTATGTGTGCATCACTTGTAAAAGAGAACAACACTGATATTTATACAGTTAGTAAATAAATATTAACTAGAATTCTAATGCTACTCTTCCTTGGTGGAAGAGTTCTAGTTGATTTCAACTTCTAACTCCTTCCCTATCTTGGATAGTGTTCTCTTTAATTAAGGAGTCCTTATCTTTATCAATTATGCAACCTTTTCGATAAGGAGATATCAAATACACCAATTTAAGCTTATCTCCTTCACGTGCATCCCACATGCTCGAATCTGCCTGTTTCTATGCACACAAGTGATGTACCTGGAGGGATGGACCTGGTTTATGCCTGAGTTTTTTTTTCAGTCTTCAAACTAACCTTTACTTGGTCCAACACTATGCTATTAATCTGGTACTAGATGATAAGTTTGTTGCAAGAGTAAGAAAAGTTGTTCACATGGGGTATTCAACTACTCAAAAGGACTATAGACTATATGATCTAACTACTAGAACCTTCTTCATTAGCAGGGATGTATCTTTCAGGGAGGAAAAATTTCCATTTAGGAAAATAGAACAGCAACATATATTCACACTAAATAATTTTGGTGCTAGTTTTTTGGAGACAGAATTGCAGGTTCAAACAGGTGGACTACCAGAGATGACAAATCTTGAGGAACAATTTCAGGTTCCTAACACAGCAGAAACAACAAGCACCAGTTCACCAGCAGAGGGAGTCAATAATGGAGGCCATGATGTAGCACCACCAGCAGAAGATTTGGAAGAATCATTGGTACCAAATGAAGATCATGGTGCTGCACCACCAGAGCAGGAAACAGAAATAAATGGATCTCTAAATACATATGGTTTACTGAAAAATGTTGAAGATATGTCTGCTGATTCACACACACAAGGTATACAAGATGATGTCACTGAAGATGCTCAGGAGGTGCAAGATGCACCTATGAGAAAGTCCCTCAGGGTAAAGAATCCACCTATATGGCAAAGGGACTATGTACTGCAGCCACAGAAGTCCTCAAAATGCAACTATCCAATCTCAAAATTTCTGTCTTATGAGAAGATGTCCTCAAGGTACAGAAGTTATGCGTCAGTTTTTTCAGTCTTGAAGGAGCCTTATAACTTCAAGGAATCTATAACGGATGAGAGGTGGATCACAACCATGAAACATGAGATACAAGCATTAGAAGATAACAAGACTTGGGAGATTGTTGACTTACCATCAGACAAAGCCTCCATTGGGTCCAAGTGGATGTACAAAACAAAGTATCAAGTTAATAGAGAAGTTGAAAGATTCAAGGCATGACTAGTGGAAAAGGGATACAATCAACAAGAGCAATTAGACTATCATGAGACTTTTTCACCAGTTGCAAAGACGGTGACTGTTAGATATGTGATAGCCCTTGCAGTCTCAAAAGATTGGTCCTTGTAACAAATGGATGTCTTTAATGCTTTCCTTCAAGGAGACCTATTTGAAGAAGTCTACATAGATCTGTCATAGGGTTTCCAAAGGCAGGGAGATAAAAAGGTGTGCAGGCTGCTTAATTCTTTGTATGGTCTCAAGCAAGCATCAAGGCAGTGGAATTTGAAACTTACAGAAACATTGGTGGGAGCAGGTTTCATACAGAGTACTCATGACTATTCTATGTTCACCAAGAAGTCAAGCAAGAGTATTGTCATCATCCTCATCTATGTTGATGAATTGCTACTGACTGGAAGCAACAAGGATTTGATTGATGAATCTAAAGGCAGCTTTGCATCAGCAATTTAAACTCAAAGACCTTGGAGAATTGAGATACTTCTTAGGTGTTGAGGTATTGAGATCCAATCATGGAATACTGCTTAACCATAGAAAATACACCTTAGAGCTCATTTCTGAGTTGGGCTTAAGTGGTGCCAAGCCAGCATCAACACCACTTGAAGTCAATCAGAAGCTCACCACAATAGATTATGACAAAGCCACTAGAGTAGAAAATGAAGATCCCTTGACAGATGCAAATAGCTATCAAAGACTGATAGGGAAACTCCTCTATCTGACAGTTACTCGACCAGATATCAGCTATGCAGTGCAAACTTTAAGTCAATTTATGCAAATGCCTAAGAAGTCACATATGGAGGTTGCATTTAGAGTGGTCAGATACCTGAAATCTACACCAGGAATGGGAGTTTTATTTAAACAAGGGCATGTTGATACATTGACAGTATTTTGTGATTCTGACAGGCCAGCTTGCCCAATGACAAGGAGGTCTGTTAGTGGATATGCAGTTAAACTTGGTGATTCATTGATTTCATGGAAATCAAAGAAGCAACACACTATTTTACAAAGCAGTGCTGAAGCAGAATATCACAGCATGACATCAGCAGTTTCAGAAATAGTGTGGTTGTTGGGGCTGTTTTCAGAGTTAGGAGTGTGTATTCTTAAGCCAGTTTGTGATAGCAACGCAGTGATGCAAAAAGCTGCAAATCCTATATTCCATGAGCTGACTGGGCACATAGAGATAGATTGTCATTTTGTTCGTGAACGTATCAAGGATAGTGTATTGGTCACTCAATATGTTTATACTAAAGATCAACAGGCAAATCTCTTCACCAAAGGGCTATCATCTGTACAGCATCGGTTCTTACTAAACAAGCTGGGAGTGTTGAACATTATCCACCCTCCAACTTGGAGGGGAGTATTGGAAGTTAGGAAGTTAAGAGTTAGTTATTATTGGGGCCTTAATGTAAATACTAGAAGTTGGGGGTCTCTTTTATTATTTTGGCTTTCCTAATTAGTTGTACATAAAAGATTTAGTTAGTACAGTAATAAAATCAGTTGGAAAATTCCCCAATTTCACTCTTCTTCTTCCTCACGTTCATGGTGCTCTCTAATGGCTGAATTTCGACAAATTACACTAAATATTCTTATAAAATGATTCAATTTAGCAATACTTCTTACATTTTAAAATCAAACACGTATTCCCCCTATACTATGGAACGCCTACACATATACTCTCTATGAGGTATATCTTAACTAAGTATATTAAAAGATAAATTAATTAGAATTATAAATAAAAAGTTGTTCATATTTTTATTTTAGTTTTGTTTATTTATTTTTCCACTTTAAAATTATCTTATATATACTTTTAATTTATTTAATTATATAAGAGGTTTACATATTTTTAGAAAGATAAGAAAAAATATTATATTTAAGTTTGAAAGATAATTTTCAAATCATAAAATTTCGAGTTTTCTCACTACGTAGATTTTTTTGTTTCCTATTTGAGTGTTCCAAAAAAAAAAAAAAATTAAAAAAGTTATTCTCTTCTTTAATCAAAGATGCGAGTAAAGAGTTTTAACAAAAAAAATTACACTCTTTCTTAAATTTCATAAAATAATTAGATTTTAATATAGGATATACCTCATAAGAGGTGTAACCGTAGGATTTCTATACTATTGGAAGTGTATATGTTTGATTATAACATACAGGGTCTATACAATTGGAAGTGTATATGTTTGATTTCCCGCAGTATTCATACTTGTTCAAAATAGCTATAGCTATTCTGAAAGGATTCACACCTGTTCCAACATCTATGACTGTTCTGAAAGGTTGCAAAACCTTTTCAGAAACAGTACGAAATTGGCTATAAATATACCTTGAATCCCAGAATTTTTACTTACTAAATTTTCTGATCTTCTTCTTCTTCTTCTGCACAAAATGTTCCAGTGTGTTTTACAGCCTTCGAGTGGTTCGTTGTTCACCGGCGTTTTTGGTACCAACACTCCGGTGAGTTAAATCGTTCTATCTTGGGAAGACATATTCCAACACCTCGGGTACTTGAGGGAAATAATTTCCTTAAGGACACAACGTGTATTCAGTGGGCTCGGTTTATTCTTATATTATTTTTCATAGAAAAAACTAAGGACGCCTGGACTAGCGCGCCCGCGCTTAGCACGCGCGAGTTAGGTTTCTCACTGTCCCTGGTATTCCACTAGCGCGGCCGCGCTAATCCCGCGCTAGAGCCTGCACTAGTGAGGTTTCTTACTGTTTCTGTATTTTTCAGAAATTATTATTGTTTTATTTTACAGCAATACATATTAATAACAATATTAAGGGAATTATAATTTTATTTTCTGTATTCTGTTTGTGGAGATTAAAACCTGTGTGTTTTCTACTCCTTCTGAATTTTATTATTCTGATTTGAAGATATAAAAACTTCATCAGAGTTTTGAAATTCAGAAAACGATTTGAAGAACATAAATACTTCATCATTTTCTGTGAAACAGTATATAAAAACTTCGGTTTTTATTTATTATACATATTGTTTATTGTTGATTACAGTAATTTTTATTGTTCTGGTTTTGCCATTGATTGAACTCTTCTATTGTTGACAGTGAGAAATGGCAATTGATAACGGAAGTTCTTCTGCGACTGTTGTGGGAACGACGATAGCCTTGTCGAGCCGGATTGTTGTTCCACCGGCAGGAAAACCAGGGAAATTTTCTGGAGCCAACTTCAAAGGATGGCAGAAAAGGGTGTTCTTCTGGCTTACCACACTTGGTATGCAGAATTTCACTAGTGAAGAGCCTCCAATGCCCGCTACGGACATGGCGGACAATGAAAAGTTCATGATTGTTGAGGCGTGGAAGCAGGCAAATGTTTTTTGCAAAGGCTATATTTTAAGTGCTTTAGAGGATGACTTGTACAATGTATACAGCGCGATAAATACTTCGAAAGAATTATGGGACGCACTTGAGAAGAAGTACAAGACAGAAGAAGCATGCTTGAAGAAGTTCGTGGTTGCCAAGTTTCTAGACTATAAAATGATAGACAGCAAAACTGTGGGAACCCAAGTTCAGGAACTTCAACTTATTTTTCATGACCTTATTGCTGAAGGTATGGTCGTGAATAAAGCATTTCAGGTGGCTGGAATGATTGAAAAGGTTCCTCCTTCGTGGAGAGATTTCAAGAACTATCTCAAGCACAAGCGCAAAAAAATGAAGTTGGAAGATCTTGTGATTCGTCTCAAGATTGAGGAAGACAACAAAACAGCCGAGAAGAAGTCTTGTGAAAATTCAACGATCATGGGAGCTAATATCGTTGAAGAAACTCGACATGTTTGTGCTGTCAAAGAAGTATTTGCGACTTACTCTACTGCTGGTCCCGAAGAAGAGATTTCCATGGGAAATAACTCAACAGCCAAGATTGAAGGTTATGGGAAGATTTTCCTAAAGATGACTTCCGGCAAGGTGTTAACGCTCAACAACGTTCTTCATGTTCCTACTATTAGGAAGAATTTAGTTTCTACTTCTTTACTAGTAAAGAATGGATTCAAATGTGTATTTATTTCTGATAAGGTTGTTGTAAGCAAGAATAAAATGTATGTTGGAAAAGGTTACCTCACGGAGGGCCTTTTCAAACTCAATGTAATGGTTGTTGATACTATGAATAAAATTTCAGCTTCTTCTTATCTGTTGGAGTCAAATGATTTATGGCATATTCGTTTAGGACATGTCAATTATAAAACCTTGCGGAAGTTAATTAATTTAGAAGTATTGCCTAAATTCGAGTGTAATAAATCGAAATGTCAAATATGTGTTGAATCTAAGTTTGTAAAACATCCTTATAAGTCTGTTGAAAGGAATTCAAATCCTTTAGACTTAATTCATACTGACATTTGCGATATGAAGTCGACACCATCTCGAGGTGGGAAAAAGTATTTTATTACTTTTATTGACGACTGCACTCGATATTGTTATGTTTATTTGCTTAATAATAAGGATGAATCAATTGAAGTATTTAAGCAATACAATAATGAAGTAGAGAATCGATTGAATAAAAAGATCAAAATGATTAGAAGTGATAGAGGTGGAGAATATGAATCTCCGTTTGCAGAAATATGTTCAGAATATGGAATTATCCATCAAACTACTGCACCTTACACACCTCAATCCAACGGAATCGCGGAAGACATTAAAGGAAATGATGAATTCTTTATTAATAAGTTCCGGATTACCGCAGAGTTTGTGGAGAGAATCTATCCTTACAGCTAACCGAATACTCAACATAGTACCCCACAGCAAAACGCAATCTATTCCATATGAAAAATGGAAAGGTAGAAAACCCAACTTGAAATATTTCAAAGTGTGGGAGTGTCTAGCAAAGGTACAAGTTCCTTTACCTAAAAGGGTTAAAATCGGACGAAAAAAAGTAGATTGCGTTTTCATTGGATATGCTACAAAAAGTAAAGCATGTCGATTTTTGGTCCATAAATCCGATAATCCCGAGATTCATGTTAATACGGTAATGGAATCAGATAATGCTGAATTCTTTGAAAGCATTTATCCGTATAAAACTGAATGTGAGTCGTTAAGTGAAAGACCTAAACGACCTCAGGAAGAACCAAAGGAAAATACTCCAAGTGTAGAAGATCCAAGGCATAGAAAACATCAAAGAACATCTACTTCCTTTGAACCAGATTTTGTGACATTCTTGCTTGAAAATGATCCTCAAATTTTTAAAGCAGCTATGTCGTCTTCTAATTCAGCATTTTGGAAAGAGGAAGTCAATAGTGAGATTCAATCAATTTTGGATAATCATACATGGGAATTGATTGATCTTCCTCCTGGAAATAAGCCTCTAGGTTAGAAATGGATCTTTAAACGGAAAATGAAAGCTGATGGCACTATTGACAAATATAAGGCAAGACTTGTTGTCAAAGGTTATAGACAAAAGAAAGGCCTTGATTACTTTGACACTTACTCGCTAGTAATGAGGATAACATCTATTAGGATGTTAGTGGCATTAGCGGCGGTGTATGGTCTTGAAATCCATCAAATGGATGTTAAAACAACTTTCTTAAATGGAGAATTGGAGGAAGAGATTTACATGGAACAACCTGAGGGTTTTGTGGTTCCTGGTAAAGAAAAGAAAGTGTGCAAACTTGTTAAGTCGCTTTATGGACTTAAACAAGCACCCAAACAATGGCATGCCAAATTCGATCAAACAATGTTGGCAAGTGGGTTTAAAATCAACGAGTGCGACATATGTGTTTACATTAAAAATACTCCGGGTCATGAAGTCATTGTTTGTTTATATGTTGATGATATGTTGATAATGAGCAAAATTATGGCAGATATAAATGCTACAAAACGCATGTTAGCTAGCAAATTCGACATGAAAGACTTAGGAGTTGCTGATGTGATCTTAGGAATCAGAATTCACAAGACTCCACAAGGTCTAGCATTATCACAGTCTCACTACATTGAAAAGGTACTTGACAAGTTCAAGTATTTGGATTTCAAAATTGCCAAGACTCCAATTGACGTGAGTTATGCACTTCAAAAGAATGAAGGTGAAAGTGACTCACAACTGGACTATGCAAGAGTATTGGGAAGTTTGATGTATATAATGAATTGTATGCGACCAGATATAGCATGTGTTATTAGCAAACTGAGTTGATTTACAAGTAATACCAATCAAATACATTGGATGGCAATGAAACGAGTTTTGGGTATCTGAAACATACCCAAAATTATGCTTTACATTATAACAAATA